>SJYV01019542.1:201799-251215 GCA_006410875.1 Neotragus pygmaeus
TGACCATCTGGTGATGTCCATGTGTAGAGTCTTCTCTTGTGTTGTTGGAAGAGGGTGTTTGCTATGACCAGTGCTCTTTCTTGGCAAAACTCTGTTACCCTTTGCCCTGCTTCGTTGTGTATTCCAAGGCCAAATTTGCCTGTTACTCCAGGTGTTTCTTGACTTCCTACTTCTGTATTCCAGTCCCCCATAATGAAAAGGACATCTTTTTTGGGTGTTAGTTCTAGTAGGTCTTGTAGGTCTTCATAGAACCATTCAACTTCAGCTTCTTCAGCATTACTGGTTGGGGCATAGACTTGGATTACCGTGATATTGAATAGTTTGCCTTGGAAATGAACAGAGATCATTCTGTCATTTTTGAGATTGCAACCAAGTACTGCATTTCAGACTCTTGTGTTGACTATCATGGCTACTCCATTTCTTCTAAGGGATTCTTGCTCATAGTAGTAGACATAATGGTCATCTGAGTTAAATTCACACATTCCAGTCCATTTGAGTTCTCTGATACCTAAAATGTCAATGTTCACTCTTGCCATCTCCTGTTTGACCACTTCGAATTTGTCCTGATTCATGGACCTAACATTCCATGTTTCTATGAAATATTGCTCTTTACAGCATCAGATCTTGCTTCCATCACCAGTCACATCCACAACTGGGTGTTATTTTTGCTTTGGCTCCATCTCTTCATTCTCTGGAGTTATTTCTCCTCTGATCTCCAGTAGCATATTGGGCACCTAATGACCTAGGGAGTTCATCTTTCAGTGTCCTATTTTTTTTGCCTTTTTATGCTGTTCATGGGTTCTCAAGGCAAAAATATTGAAGTGGTTTGCCATTCCCTTGTCTAGTGGACTACATTTTGTCAGAACTCTCCACCATCTGTCTTGGGTGGCCCTACACGGCATGGCTCATAGTTTCATGGAGTTAGACAAGGCTGTGGTAATTTTATCCAATAAATAAAAATAAGATAATTTTATCCAAAAGATATTTATTGAGCAATTATTCCATACCTGGTTCTGTGTAAGGTCTTGGGAGTAAGAGGTATGAATAAGACACAGCATCTAATCGTATGGAATTTACAGAAGGACAGCCACTTTTGTGCTTCCTATTCACACACATTACACAATTAGGTTAATATAAGTGAGATTGTAGTATGTCCTGAAAGACAAGATTTGTAAAGGACAGGACTATCCATTAAGACAGCAGAAAGAGAAACAGAAAAATATGACCTCTGGGGGAAAAAATAGTGGAGGAACTGAGGCAAGCCAAGGCAGAATAATTCACTGCCTTTTCTGAATATTCTAGATCTGAGGGATGTATTGACAATGGGCTCTTTAAAGCTAGCTGGTCCACTAAGCTCTGTGACTTTACCTGATGATAGAAATTTGTCTCTGAACAAATCATGCCTTTCTTATTTGTAACTCACAAGTTTTACAATGAAAATAAGTTTTTACGTGTTATATAAATAATACATGTTTATTTTAAAACATATAGCATAACAGATAAAAATATATTAAATGAAGCAAGTGAAAGTGAAAGTCGCTCAGCTGTGTCTGACTCTGTGACTGCATGAACTATACAATCCATGAAATTCTCCAGGCCAGAATACTGGAGTGTGTAGCTGTTCCCTTCTCCAAAGGATCTTCCCAAGCCAGGGATCGAACCCAGGGTCTCCCGAATTGCAGACAGATTCTTAAGCAGATGAGCTACCAGAGAAACCCAAAGGAAGCAAAACTCATCTGAAATCCCACCATTTTTGACCATGCTTTCATGTATTCATTTATGTAAGTAAAAATATAATTGTGTGCAGATGGATTTATATATAATAATTACCAGGGACATCTTTCTGCAATACTTATTTTGTTACTTCTCTTCTCACCCACATCTCACCACCCACCAGAAAAGTAATATAAACCACCTAATATGTATTCTAATCCTTCTATATCTTGATGCACATCATTAAAAATTTTTCATTTTGTATTGGGAAATAGCGAATTTATAATGTTGTGACAGTTACAGGTGAACAGCAAAGGGATTTCCAGGTCTCTTCAACAGTACCCTCTCCAAGCGAGGAGGTGTCCCAGCCCTACAACCATTCATCTTGCTCAATTCAGCCTCACCCCTGGGAGTATATCACATGCAGACTGAAGTAACTGTCCTGGAATAAATGCATTCTAGATCTGTTGGACACTTCACTACCCCCAAAATTGCTCAGCATCCTAGACTTTGAGGATGACAGAGTTAGTACTGATAGAAACAACTTAACATTTAACAGATTGAGCCATCATAAGCTTACTAAGTGCTGGAAATGAATATTCTATTTTTTTTTAACTTATTATGATGATATGTCAAATTCTTATTTATATTGAGTCATTTCTAATGCTAGAATGTTCATTTTATTATTTCCTGCCTAGCTGTAATTTTCTTTTGCTACATTATTGGAATGTTTCTTATGAAGAATTGCCCTTCTGAAAGTATGTCCTGTGGAAATGTAATTATGGATTTGGCACTGCCAGTTTTATTAGTGGAAAAAACTAATTTTTTTTTCCATATACCTCAGTAGTATAGACAATAATGTACAGCCAGTGTTCTTGTTTAACAGGTTCAGAATATGTCCCAATCTATTGAAGTCTTAAACTTGAGAACTCAAAGAGATTTCCAATACGTCCTAAAAATGGAAACACAAATGAAAGGGCTGAAGGCCAAGTTTCGGCAGATTGAAGATGACCGGAAGACACTAATGACCAAGCATTTTCAAGTAGGTGTGACTTCAGCTGTCTTATTAATGCAAATAAGACACTGAGTATAATGGACAGCCACCATGACACTCAGCTAGAAATAACTGTGCATTGGCCCATATACGTAAGGTTCAAGACTCAATGGGATGTCAATCATCTCTCCGCTGAAACTGACCATTAGCTGGTTGGAATGCATAGAAAACTTGTTATAAAAACAGCCTCACCCTCCTTGAGCTAGGTGGAAATTGTGGATAGATTTAAAGGCATTTCAATGTCTATGCCAATGGGAAATCTAGGAAAATTAATAACTAAATTTTCAAAGACTTTCTGATGATTTTATGCTCTGCTAAAATGAAGAGAAATATAGAGAATATAAATTATTAAAAGAAGCAATAATACCACAATTATTAACAGTGCATAAAAGAGGGTTGTTTTCACTATTTGATGTAAATTTTTTTTTCATTTTTTAAGCAATTTATTGACTATCTAAAAACACTGAAAATGGATAAATGGTGCTTTTGAGCACACTATGTGGACATTTATGACACTGTCATAGATTGGAATGAAATCTGACCATGATAATGCCATTTGATCTTCTATGAAAAAGTCACAATCTGCCTGACAAAGGCACAGGACGTAGTTTATAAAACATACTAAGATTTTGCAAACATAATAGCCTCTGCTTTTCCTGCCAATTAGGAAGTAAGATTCGCTGCTAAGGCTGAGGGAATGGGCCTGAATTCAAGTTCTTGGCCAAACATCAGAAGTGCTTTTCACACATAATTGTGATTGGCAGGGAGAAAGGGACACAAAATAGGGTCTCTGCATGAGACAGTTTAATAAGGCAGAAATTATCATTATTTTGTCTTTTCCTTCATTGCTGCTCAGGAGCCTGAATAGAGAGTCAGTTTTAAAGTTTTATCAGAAAGATACAAAAGAAGGACAAGAGGGCAAGAAACTTCAGGGTACTGATGAGAGAAGGGGCTAACGTGATGAATCTTGAGGTTAAAGAGAGAAACAAGCAAAGCCAGAAGGTTAAGAAATTATAACAAATTAGAGTAAGGCCTAGAAGATAAAAATAAATTGAAAGATTACTATGAATGAGAGAATAAGCAAACTTAGAAGGATAGAGAATTTATGTAGAAATGGTAAACAAAGAATATAAGGTTGACAAGCAAATAAATTAATTTTAACCAATATTTATTGAGCACATAGTGTGTACAAAGCAGTGTTGGGTCCTCTACTGGGTATATAATGCATAAACTCTCTTCTGTGAAAGAGACTTAATAAACTGGTCAAACTGACAGTAAAAAGAGGCATAAACATTACTTAACAGCACAAAGGGAGGAATTATTAATTTTGTTTAGACAACTTCACGGAAAGGGTTATCAAAAATCTTTTCAGGGAAAGATTTACCAAGAATCAAGAAAATGGTTTTGGACTAGTGCTCACTTTCTTCCCCAGAAAATATTAAATCACACAGGAGATCAAGAAAACCAAAAGATTTTCTATGTCAGTTTTCAATATTCAAGATTAGAGTATACAGCAATACAGTGAGCCTGATGCTGCAGCCATCAGCTAAGTAGGAAATGACAAGCCAGCACTTACAGTGCCTAGGGAGCATTCCCAGAAAGGAAGAGGGACGGAAGGAGAGGAGCTCGGAGTTTCTGGCTCAAAGCGAAAATCATTCAAAGGTAGATGGACAATATAGAAGTCATGCCAAAGAACTGCTTGCGGGACCAGGGCTGGTAGAGTTGGTGACACATGATGACATATGTGCATCTATGGGAACTTTTGGGAGAAGAGAGGAGACAAAGAAACAAAAAGATACAAGGCTGAGAGAAAAAATAAAAGAGAGAAAACTGCCTATTCTATAAGTGTGTCTAGCAGCAGACAAGCTGCNCTGCTTGCGGGACCAGGGCTGGTAGAGTTGGTGACACATGATGACATATGTGCATCTATGGGAACTTTTGGGAGAAGAGAGGAGACAAAGAAACAAAAAGATACAAGGCTGAGAGAAAAAATAAAAGAGAGAAAACTGCCTATTCTATAAGTGTGTCTAGCAGCAGACAAGCTGCCAATAAGAAAACTTAATTTTCAGGCAGCATCATAGGACATAATGATGTTGATTTTCCTAGTCCATGTAATCCATGTATATACCAAACTTGTGTGTCAAAATCCATGTAGCAATAATGATAATAGCATCATTTTTTCTGAAGAACTACATGTATTCAACATATAGTTTCAATAACTTTATTAGTCCTCACAACAATCCTGTAAGGTAGACACTATGTTTATTCTCATCATTCAGATGAAGAAACTCATGTACAAAGAAATTACGTAACTCATCTAGGATCATATATCTAATATGTATCACAACTACAAAGTCCAACTCCCAAGTTAAACCTCTTTAAACCAATGCTACATTGCCTCTCCAAGTAAACCATAGTTCTCTGAATTAAATATAATAATAATAATTAAATGCTCAATATATGCTTGTTGAATGTGTTTATTCACCAAGTCCTACCACGAGTCAGATTTTGCTCTAGCTGCTGAGCTGCCACATTGGAGAAGAAGAAACAGCACATTCCAAAAGTAAGTTTGCCATCTAATATATTTACATTGGAAGAAAATCCTCCACTAGTACACCATCTTCAACTTGCCAAAAAATCTAAGTAGGTTGTATCTTCCATATCCTTTATGATTAAAAAAAAAAAACAACTTGTCTCAGATATCATACTTGAGACTGTCATTCTTCTATGAAGAGATCTTGGTAGGGTAAGATAGTCTAGCTATACTCTTTGCCATAAGAGCAATGTAGTAGAATGTGAAATGAAATTCTAGAAAGGATTATTAAGCACACAGATCTGTGTTACTCTACTTTAATATTTTGTGTATTTGATATGTACATTAGACTTTCCATTGCTCTCTGACAATTGCCCTGAGTTGGAACTGACTGCCAATAATTGAATTATAAATTTTTGAAAGGATTCCAAAATTCATATACATATAAACTGGTAACTCAGGTGGTAAAGAATCTGCCTGTAATGCAGGAGACATAGGTTCGATCCCTGGGTCAGAAAGATCCCCTGGAAAAGGGAATAGCAACCCACCCCAGTATTCTTGCCTGGAGAATTCCACGGACAAGAAGAATGATGGACTACAGTCCATGGGGTCATAAAGAGTCAGACATGGGCGAGTGACCAACACTTTTACCCATATCTATATATAGATTTTAGCTTAGGGGAAATAAAATGCCACCAAAAATGTCATCTGAATTGCTCTCTTTTCGATATACCCATAAGTAGAATATAAAACTCATCACTGTAACAGTTGTTATAGTGTGCAGCAAATGGTACTATCAGAACTCTTCTCATTAAAATTCTAATGAAGCAATTGTGTCTTCCTTTAGGGATAGCACAAAATGCTCAAACTAAGAAGTTTATTTCAAAATGAGACACTAAAATGAGCAAAGCTCTGCAACTCTGCCTTTTGACTGTAATATTTATCAATGTTTCTCATCATTAAGACTCTCTGCCCCCTTGCACTCAACATGAACATACAGATAAATGCTGAGAATTCCAATCTTACAGAACACGTGAAAATTTCCCCACAAGATATACAAGTCCATAAATCAGGGTGGCAATGGAAGCTCTTGTTATTTTAACACATTGACAGTAATAACATCTTCTAAACGTAATTTTAAAATGCAATTTTCAGCTCCTTAAATTAGTTAGCATACAGCATGGTTTCTGACAACACCTATGGATTATTCTCAAATGATCAGAGCAGTAACACCTCTTCCACAAATGAGAAAATTTGTAATAAATTCACAACTGAATCAAACTCATGGAATATTTTCACTGGGTACCACCATCAACTTAAAGGAAAGGAAAAAAAAAAGGTGACATGGCCAGAAACTGAAAGTGAAACTGGAGGCCTGGCTCATTCTTAAAATAAGAATGAGCGGAAACTGTGCTGGCAAAGTATACTTCTTGTTCTCTAGACAAAAATCAGTGTTTCCATTTCAAAAACCTCTGTGCTCATTTATTACATAAATCATGACCACCTTAGTCCTTGAAAGAGTAAATTCACTACACTGGTAAACAACTCTGCCCTAAATAAAGAGCTCTAAATTACCTATGCTAAGGCAAATGAAGTCAGAGTATAAGTAATAATTCAAAACAGTAAACAACAACATACATTTCTTTGAGCTTTGCAAAGCTTTGCATGATTTTTTATACTTGATGAACTTACATTCCTAATGATGCTGTGCTAAGAAGGATATTAAAAAGAGGGAGGAGTAGAAGGGAGGAGTGGAACAAGCCCAAAACTGGAAAAATTCTGTTAGTGTAAAGCTCTTCCAGGATCCAAAATTTTCTATAAATACCCTTATATTATTGATTAGTTAATGGGTAAATAGACTTGGCTAAACAGGATATTTGATCTATTTATAATAATTCATATTTAGAAGATGGACCCTACTGATATTTCCTGACTAAATAATGCATTGTTCACTTTATTAAAAGTCACCAGAAAGCAATATTTTACATAAACCCCTAACTGCTACCATAGGAAGTTCTGTCATTATGATAAGGATCAGTTTGTTGCACAGAAAATCATGTAACCATTTAAAGAGATGTTCTTGTACTGAATTGTGAGACAAGTGGATTTAGTACTAATGATCATGTGGCCACTTACATGCTGCTGAAATACCCAATTTCAATAAAAAATCAATAAGGCATTGTGAATCTTTTTTAATAATCTTCCTATAGCATCATGAAGAAGAACGTAGCTACTTGATCTGGTTAAGTGACTCTCAGAAACAACTGGCTGCTTTTCACAGGAGCTGAAAGAGAAGATGGACGAGCTCCTGCCTTTGATTCCTGTGCTAGAACAGTACAAAACAGATGCCAAGTTAATCACCCAATTCAAGGATGAAATCCGGAATCTGTCTGCTGTCCTCACGGGAATTCAGGAGGAGATTGGTGCCTATGACTATGAGGAGCTACATCAAAGGGTGCTCAGCTTGGAAACCAGACTTCGTGACTGCATGAAGAAGCTAAGTGAGTAGAGCAATTTCATTTGTCCAGCTTGTGTTTTTAAGTAGTTTCAATGAAAACTGCTCTCTTGCATTTTGCAAATAGTCATGAACTCCTAATTATAGGGAAACTAGTGCCTGCTTTCTAAGTGTAAAGCAAGTGTTCCTTAAAGGTGTAAGCATTCCTGGTCTTTCTGATTAATGGCTGCCTGACTTTCAGAGCACCCTGTGACTGTTTGACCACTTGAAATAAAGAGGTCTGACAGACACCGCAATTCTATTGGCTACACTATGAAAATAAGTTTTATTTCAGACAGAGGATAGGTGATGATCAATCACTGCTTGGCCAAGGGAAGAGGGAAGCCATTTCTGGTAGTGGAGGAAGTTAGAGACTGGGGAAAAGGATATTGCCCTGGGAACAAATGTGAAATAGCAATGTTAAAGGAAATGACAACCATTCTTCTACCATGCAGAGCTGCTATCAGATGCTCTGATCCACTCAAGAAATAAAAAGGAGGCACCTACTCAAATGCATATTCACTGCTCTACAAGGGGCCAAGCATTTGACTTGTGTCATGGACTCGAATTCTTAACTACTAAAATGTGTGGTTCAACCTGGTCTGAGTTTACAAACTTTTCTGTTGCATGCATAAGCTAGTTACTCAAATGAAGTCATCAGGAGGCTAGTTTGTAACTTATATGAAATAAATAATGGTTCACGAATTGAAAAGGGAGGGGTTGTAAGTCCATGTAGAAATAATGCTGTTGATTTGACATGATAGGATTTGGAAGGGGGTGCTCAATAACCATAGGAAGTGTTCTCTCAAGGAAAAGAAAAACTTTTCTAGAATATGAAATAAACTGGGAAGAGGACTGAAGAATTTGAAAAAAAGAATTTCTAGTAAAGAAATTCTTATAGGAATTCAGAGAATAAATGTAAATACTTAAAATTTGGATAACTTACAAGAACATTTTAAAGACTATTTATTTTACAGATGCAATCCAAATGATAAAAACAGCTGAATTGCAAAATGTTGCATTCAGTAATTACAGTCTCAAAACAAAGTGGGGAATAACCACATGGGAGGCCCTACAGCAGTCATCTCAGGATTTCCAAGAGAATCCAACAAAATTAATCAGAAGGCAGTAACATAAACCCCTAAGGGTAAACACATGTGCAGTAACCCTCAGTTCCTTATTTCTCATCATGCAAGGTCCATACTTTTTCACTTAAGGTCATGACTTGAGTAGATTCCACTCCTTGCTCTTCTCCACCCACTATCCTCATTATTGCCAAAGAGATTTTTTTTTTAATATAAATCTGAGATTATTTTCCTCTGCATCCTCTGCATCCCTTATGCCCTAGGATACAGTCGCTCCTAGGGCATGAGGCTTAGGATGCCCTTCATGTGTGGTCCTCTATACATCCTCATTGCTTCTGCTGCTGCTAAGTCACTTCAGTCATGTCCACCTCTTTGTGACCCCATGTACTGCAGCCTGCCAGGCTCTTCTGTCCATGTGATGCTCCAGGCAAGAATACTGGAGTGGGCTGCCATTTCCTTCTCCAGGGGAATTTCCCAACCCAGGGATCGAACCCATGATTCTTACATCTCTTGCACTGGCGGGTGAGTTCTTTACCACTAGCATCACCTAGGAAGCCCGTGTATCCTCATTTTAGGTCCTGTCTTTTCTCTCCTTACACACTATGTCCCAGTTTCACATGTGGTCTACAATCTAACCATAGGACCATATTGAGGTTGGTTTGTCCCTTTTCCTGAAACACTCTCTCCTCTGTTTATCTTTTCTTTATCAATAAATACACTTTCACTTGCCACATGTGACAAAGTCCTATTCATTTTGCAGGTCTCAATTTAAATGTTATGCCTCACCAGAATCTTCACAGCCCTCTCCCTGTACCCTCTGCATCCCTGCTAGGTGCTCTCAGATCTTAATTTCTCATCAATGATTGGACTTTCCATGTTTCATTATCATTTTATGTGTAGCTGAATGACTCTTTCGTTAGAGTCTTGTTTCACAAGAATAAGTACAGTGTCTATTATATTCACTCTACTGTATCTCTCAATGCCTAAAAAACATTAAATTAGTAAAATTTGCTGAATTAATTAATTCTATAAGCAGTTATATAACAATTTCTAAACTTTCAACAGTGTAAACATTAGGTATTTTAAAAACTAACAGAACAATTTATTTTACTTACAAAAAAAAAATTATCTCCTTCAGCCACATATTTGTATCAAGATGGCATAGGACTGACTAAGACTAAGCAAGGGAAAAGTTATTTAATACAACATTTAAATACTCCTTTATATGGTTTGCTTTTATAATTCAAACTGTGGAGTTTACTGCTAATGGAAAATAGGTAAACATTACTGACATAAATTCTGCTGTTATATTTTATTCTTTTTTTAATCAAGAAATACTTTTAGTTCTATGTACAGATTGATTTCATAGCTTGCTAAATGATGTCTGCCCCAAACATGAAAAAAATCCCAAATAAAGAATTGTTTGAGGGCTCTCAATATCTAAGTTACTTTAGTGGTTCAAAGAAGTATCCAAATGCATATTTATTAGCCCATAAAACATCTGGGTAAAGATTTTCGGTAAATGATGGTACATAGGACTGGTCTATGAAGGGCTTCAATTTGATGTGGAAGAGGTCCATTTGTTGTTGGTGAACCATTAAAGACCTTGTATAGAAATTCACTCTGTCATTCCTGCCATTTTACAATAAACCCAAGCCACTGGTTTTGTATGCTAAGTCCAGGCACCTACTTAGCACAAGTGGATTCTGCTAAGAAAAAAAGACAAGCAACAGAAACACTACACCTAGTCATCACCTTGGAGTGTGCCAAGTTATGTTTTTGAAGGATTAACACAGAAAACTCTTGGGATTTGCTATACTTTAGAAGTGAACTTTACTTCTGATGTTAAAGATAAACAGAGGACTTCCCTTGTAGCTCACTCGATAAGGAATCTGCCTGCAGTGCGGGAGACCTGGGTTCAATTCCTGGGTTGGGAAGATCCCCTGGAGAAGGAAATGGCAACCCACTCCAGTATCCTTGCCTGGAAAATCTCATGGACAGAGGAGCCTGGTGGACTGCAGCCCTTGGGGTCACAAAGAGTCTGGCACGACTGAGTGACTAACCCTTACTTACTTACTTCTGACATATACTCTGAGTTTACTTAGCTGGAAAAAATGTCTACTACAGTTAGGTAATTCTACACTCCTCTCTGCTCTTTCACAACCCTGTTTGTTTTTTCTAATCCACATATAACTTCTGACACAGAATCTCCCACAATATTAAAAATTGCATTTGGGACAAAAAGGGTTAATCTATGCAGACACAAATTCAACATATTTCTCCTTACTGAAACATGGATAATGTCTCTATGGTGTCCTTAGGCCTCAGGGCTGTGATCAGCAATATATATCAAAGACTCATTTTATTAATTTTCTGCCATGGATCACAAGTTTGAAAGAATGTGTCAAATAAATTATATTAATTAGTTAACATGTTTTTGGTAATTACGACAAAAAGCTTATTGAACCAAAACTGTATCTAGGTAATGAAGAACAAGTTAAAAAACATGAAAACATGCTATTCTATTTTTATTTTACCTAGTCAAAAATACACAATCTAGCAACCAATATAGATATCAGTTCAGTTCAGTCACTCAGTCGTGTCCAACTCTGTGACCCCATGGACTGCAGCACACCAGGCCTCTCTGTCCACCAACTCCCTGAGTATACTCAAACTCATGTCCATTGAGTCAGTGATGCCATCCAACCATCTCATCCTCTGTTGTCCCCTCCTCTCCCTACCTTCAATCTTTCCCAGCATGAAGGTCTTTTCAAATGAGTCAGCTCTTCACATCACGTGGCCAAAGTATTGGAGTTTGAGCTTCAGCATCAGTCCTGCCAATGAATATTCAGGACTGACTTCCTTTAGGATGGATCTTTGGATATCCTTGCAGTCCAAGGGACTCTCAAGAGTCTTCTCCAACACCACAGTTCAAAAGCATCAACNTCCTCTGTCATCCCCTTCTCCTCCTGCCCCAATCTTCTCCTACCTTAAGTGACTATAAATAACTAACAGTTTCAGTAACAGGAGGAAATCTTCCCTTTATATGAGTACTTGTTAGTATTTTCCTTAGATAAAATTAAGGAGCTTCATTTCAACTCTGAATAGCAGAGTAAAATTTACATGGAAAGAAAATATTGCAAGTTATGTGGAGCCATGTTCATTAATTGATCATTGATTCATTGATCATTAATTCGTAGCCATCAGAATTATAAATTAATTAAACTTTTATTTAAGTTTTTTTTTCTTTCAGATATTATGTGCTGGCTTTTCTTTAAACAGGGAGGTAAATCAAGTAGTGTAAGCCTAAAAAATTGTTTTCACAGAGTATTTTTAGTATGAAATCGTAAAAATAGACCATGCACATTTATTACTGATTAATGGAACTTTTGAGATAATTCCTTTAGAGATTTGAAATCTAGTGAAAATCTATCTTTCCATCTCATTACACTTAAATATCTTTCTTCTTATTGTGTTCTCATTTATTAACTACAATGTTGATATAAAAAAATTAAGGTCAAACTGCTTAAATATTTAGCATACCTTAGAAAGAAGCAGATGAGAAATAATTGGACCAACTTAAGGAATAGTTTCAGATTTAGCATTTAGATGAAAATTAAAAATACTAATCATATATGAGTTCTTCATTATCAAAAAATAATAATGATTGAGTCAGACATTTCCAATTATGTTTATCTTTTACTGATATGAAAAGATTAGAATTAATCTAGAGATTAGGAGTTAAGACATGGTGACATTTTTGAACTAGGAATACAAGCTGGAATTAGGGAATGGTGTCTAAGCAGTGTGACCGTGAATGAAAAGTCTGACATGGGGAGGCACACTAAATGGTTATAGGAATAACTTGGGACGAATCTTTTTGCCACTGGGGGACTTAATTGTCTCATATATAAAATGGAGACAAAAATAGCTCCTTGAATTTTGCTGTGAGAATTACAAATAATGCATTTTTAATGTTCAGGCTACTGTAGGCCCTACTGGCCCATGTGATAATGCAGGGTATTAGCATTGCTTTAGAGGTGTTATCATCATGAACACTTAGCAATGTAGCTGTTAATGAAATGAATCATTGACACTTTTCCTCCTATTTCTCCAGGGGAAATCACTTCTACCCAGTTTGGAATGTTTATATTCTAAAAGTGGAAACAATGGGAGTGGTATATGGATTTTAGTGGGACCGGGGGAGGGTGCGAGTCTGAAATTCTCTTGGAAAAACTAAATGGATCCCAGAGCTTAAGGAGTTCATCTATACTCTGTAACAATTGGTTGTTTCAAGAGTCTTTTCAAAGTCATATTTTCATAGTCGAGTGTTAATAACAGATTGAATATCCCTTCTGAATCTGTTCAAGAAAACTGGTCAGAGTCAAGCCATTCTATTGAAATTACCACATTTCTTGCCTCATGCATTTGCTAAGAGGACATAGAAGAAGAGGAACATGATCATAAATTTTGAAAGGCATTGTTAGGTTTACTTAATTGCTATAAGTTTATCTTGATTTTTTAAAAAACCCTTAAAAGATCATTTAATTTTGCATTTTATTATGATTTATTTATTGGATTTACAGCAATCTTTCCTTCAAAGAATGACCCAAAAAACTCCCATGAATACAATCAGTACTGTGATTATGAAAAGAATTATGACAAAACAGTGGTGAACACACATCTCAATGTGTTCCTGAGATTACAATATGCTCTCCATCCCAAGGCAAGAGAAAAGTTTTAAAACAGTGATTATTTCAACATTCTTGTTCAAAAATTTGATCTACCTTGTTTTCACCAGTTGGTGACTGGTTTCCATGGAAATGGAAATGGAATAAGCATTCCTCGTTTTAGATTCTCAGCTGCCCCATGCCAACTGAGAGCTGTAAATGCCATTTGGTTAACAGCAAGGATCCAGAATTCTTCCATTTTAAAGTGGCAGAGAGAGAGGAATAGAAAATGTTTGCCAAGTAATTTTGCTTTTCTCCCTTTGAAAAGGACACAGTTTTATGATTGTCTGAGCTATTGACTGATGGTTATCGAACACATACTACGTCCAAGAGTGCCTCTCCTGACTAATCTGTTTAAATCTCTTTTCCACCCTTCACAGAGTTTCTTACCTCATTGAGATTTAACTGGCCTGTGATTGCCTTCCTGGTTGTCCACCTGCTGTCCCAGTGATGGTCACTGAACAGAAAAATGTTGTCAGAAATGTTGGAAAGAGACAGTTTAGTGATTTCAATGACCTGAGACTTGAAGGGGGAAAAAATCTGTTGAAAAAGGGAGTACATGGGGGCAAGTTAGAAAATGATTACTCTTGAGAGAATGTTTGTTCATTTTGCCACAAAGATTTCCTATTTCTGAGATTGTCACCTCTAGCTACTGTATTTTCTAGAACTATTCTGTAGGGAAGATAATGAAGAATACTATAAAGAAATGCTTTAACCCCAAATATCTTTCTCAATACAGTTGTTTTCTTTTATCTTGGTTATTTTTTTAGTCTAAAGAGTTGAATAGATCTGAATGCTAGAAAAGAACCTAGTAGTAGCATTAATACATGCTGTTTTCTTTTATATTCTAAGATGTTTAGATACTAGACCAAGAAGTTCTTAAACATCACCCAATGGAGTACTGTGAACTCACTTCTCGTGGGACGTAAAGAGTGTCACAATGTCGAACTTTAATAAAGAAAGCCAGGCAAAATGACCTCCAGCCACAGACCTTCCCTGTGTCCATCAGTGTGGTCTCACACCTAAGCCAAAGCAAGTAATGTGTGAACTAAGGAGATAAGAACCTCACCCCGAACTTAAACTGCATGACTGCTTCAAGGGAAATCTTACTGTTGTTGATCATGCAATTTAGGGCCTGACATTTTCTATTATCACATTGTATTCATGGGGGAATAGCCTTCTCATGATTGTTTTGGTGGAAACAGCTTTTGCATTCCAGTGACAAGAAAAAAGCACTTAGGCTATGGAAAGGGACTTGCGTAGAATATACAGTGAAGGTCAAGATAACAAGCCAGTTCTGAATAGGCATTGACTCAAACTCTGTGACTGCTTCTGCACTCTCAAGAGAAGAGAGCAAGTTCCTTACTCTCTTATTTAATCTGCAGCCTTCCTGGTTTGGAGAAGCTATGCATGAGGGACTCATTACTGAAATAAATGGGTGTTCGGAGGAGAAAATGTTAAAAATGAATCCCCTTAAATTGGGGCCGGAGTCTTGTAATGAACGATACAAATGGTGTTTTATTTTAAACAATAAAACTAAAATGATGAAAATACATGTAGTTTATTATCTAACAGAACAGGCAGCTATAGCCATTCTTACATCAAACAAAAATGAATCATGTTTAAAGTTGTAGTTTTTATGTAATATTATGAAATTTGAATTTTAGTAGAGTAATAAACAGACTCAGTTTATAAAAATCTTTATCGGTTTTTCCAAGGGCCATTTGGAATCATTTTATTGACAAATCNTTGTAGTTTTTATGTAATATTATGAAATTTGAATTTTAGTAGAGTAATAAACAGACTCAGTTTATAAAAATCTTTATCGGTTTTTCCAAGGGCCATTTGGAATCATTTTATTGACAAATCATTCTCATTTAAAGCCACTGTCACGTCGCCAGCCTTGTTCCATTTTCACTAAATCTCGCTCTTCTGGATCCTCTTTCAACAAAAGCTTTCAGAGTGATTAAAGCTATTCTCGAATATTATTTTCATTGATTGTATGAAATCCTGTGTCTTTTGCAAGTTCATTAGGCAGTTGTTTGCTTGATTTGCCTTGTATTGTTTGCATTTTATATTTACGCAGAGATTAAAAAGTTTCTAGCACTGAAAAGGGTGGGGCTGCTTGAGTCCACAGTGATTTTATTAGAGGTAGGATCATTCGTGAATCTCATTTTTACTTGCTTAGTTAGGAATCCTAATCATTATGCTACCCAGTTTAAAAAGAACCTGTGGGCAGTGATCCAAATAGCTTCAAACGCGTACTTGTGAGCATTCCTCTCAGAAAGTCTCAAATCATCGTGACTTTATTGGCTCTGCTGAGTGTGTGTGGGCCTGAAGATAGATACATGTTTTTCCATAAATTGATTATGCATTTGCTGTTGTGGAAACACTAGGACTTGATGTCAGGAGATCTGAGTTCAAGTTCTTTTGCAGTAAACTGGCTGGATTACCTTGGTGAAGTCCCTTAGCCCATAGCAATCTCCAATTCCTTGCCTATAAGAGGGATAAAAGTACATGCGGTGCAAGATTATCGAAAAGATCAAATTAAATTTATGAGAATTTAGGTGAGATTATCTAATAATAAATAAGTGAACCTTGCTGTTTGTTGATTTGGTGTCTAAACTGCAAATTAAGCATTCTTTCAAATGGAAATTAACCATTGGATATGAATGATACATGATAGCTATTGAGTTGATGAATTTACATTAAAAATATTCAGTATTAGTATCAAATCATAGGAAGTGGAGGTAGAAAACATAGAAGCATGTGTTTTTGGTTACCAAAAAGACATAAATGACTATGGCTGTATTTACCCTGCATACCTAGAAACCAGAAATTTGTCAAACTGTACAATACAGGTAAATCTGTTAATTTTCTAGCTAAGAATATTTTTTACATTTTCAAAGGGTTAAAAAAAAAGGGGGGGTATGTGACAGAGACTGTATGTGGCCCTATAAAGCCTGAGATATTTACTATTTGGCCG
This sequence comes from Neotragus pygmaeus, assembly GCA_006410875.1. Taxonomy (NCBI): domain Eukaryota; kingdom Metazoa; phylum Chordata; class Mammalia; order Artiodactyla; family Bovidae; genus Neotragus; species Neotragus pygmaeus. Next base: position 218,395 of record SJYV01019542.1, read on the forward strand.
ATTACAGAAAATGTTTGCCAACCCCTGCTCATAAACTCATGCAAATACCATCGTAATAAAGACCCATTCCTTATGTTGTTTCTAAATGAAATATTATTTCTGTGCTAAAATGCTGAACTGATAATTAGGAATTATGATAAATTATATGTTTGGAGGGAGGCATTTCTTAATTGTTGGTTTCATACCTCCATAATGTTGAGAACTTTCCAATATGTAAGGAAGTGATTCTGATGGTCTCTACAGAGAGAACCAAGAATAGCTGTCAATAAACAGAAGGGCTGGCAGGTGCTTGGCGGAACTGAGCTGAAGTGATGATCACCTAGTGAATAGAAGGTGTTTGAGTTACTTATCTATACTTGAGGACCTCTTTCTAGAGTTCAGAGGGATCCTGGGACTAAGCGCTACCCAGCTCCTTGGACCTCAGGGCCATGTTTTACCTACTGTATTGCAAACAAATAGGATTCTGTAATAGTACCTATTTTAGATTATTATTCCCTGCAAAGTACAACTCACATCTTTAAAAGTGTTTTGACAGTTCATTCATGATACTGAAGCAGCTTCAAGCAAATTGAAGTCAAATATTTATAAGATCACATTTCTCCATCAGTCAATCGTTAACAGATTTTGAGCAAAATAAATATTTTTAGCCTATTTCACGATGTATGTACCACTGAATGGTACCTTTACCTGAATATTTTAGCAAAAGCAAATAGAAGCAGAATGTTAAATAGTTTACTGCTAAATTAACAGAGACTTGTGAATTATTACCTATTATTCAGGATTTCTAAGCCAACAGAATTCATTGAAAATACATTATATCATGGCTATTTTTCCCATTATTTGAATCCTTAGTGACTAATACATTCCTTAGGATGTATTAGGTACTCAGTAAATATTTGCTGAATGAATGACACAGAAAAGTTAATTAATTATGAACCAGGACATGGGAGTTGTCTCATTACACACACTTAACTAGGTCATTATAATATTTATAAAATGAGAATTTACCTATATACAGGACCATGGGTAAAATTGAAATATTCTCTGTGTAAGGTACATTCTAGCATCCTGGTCTCTTATTTTTGCTACTTTAGAAATATTTATATGAAGTGGTTTTCAATATACATTTGTAGAAGAGAAGTATGTATGGAAAGAAACAGACCAGAAAAATCAAAATTATAATTTGATACAGGTCATTATTTCTTTCATTATCTTTATAGATCTTTTTCCAGTCTCCTGGTATACACACTCAGTATATTCTTCATACGTCATGCTTTCATGAGTTCTAATTATGAAATTTTCTTATAGTTATGAGGATGCAGAATTACAGAAAAAATCATTTCAGGTGTAAGGAAGAGACAGTTGTTTAGGCTGCATACCAAGCATTTTCATAAACACCAACCTGAAGTCAGAACTCTGGGAGCCGAAATTGCTGTAACACCTTATACATAAACCTTGATTAGGGTGTACCTCAATACTTGGTAATTATTTGCATACATTTTACAACACCCCTGTCATTGATCTTAGTTCACTGGTTAATTGAAATCCCAGGACTCTTTAGGCCACAAGTGGTAATTAGATGGATAGAAATATAATGTTTTAGTAAGGCAGTATCGGCTATATTTCTGCAGGAGGAGTGCTCACCAGCTCCAGGACTATTTTTTACTCTTCCACTGTCCCCCCCACCATGACCCAGGTGACACCCGAGTGACACTGCAGGTGTGCTAGAAAGAAAAGTGTGAGAGGCCCTTTGCCCTAGAAGCCTCGTGCTCTTAGGAACAGTATTTCTTGCAGTTCCTATGAACAGAGCTTCCAAGGCCACACAGGGAAGGTCACACTCAGTTTCCAGAGTCCTCTCTCAGAAGCCCAAAGCCACGACTCCTCACCATGTGTTTATTGTTCTAGCCACAGACCTCCCAGTTCATGGTCACTCACTAATTAAAGTTCAGTGTTTTGTTTTCTTAACCATAAATGGTGTTGTTTGGTAGCTGACATTCCACCTTTTTCAGATACCAAGGGAAATAGAGCTAGAATCTTAAAATAATTTTTCCATAGATAAGGAGAAAATCTTTTGTTAATCCTTTACTCAGACTTTTCCCCACCAAGACTGTGAGTGCCCTAGCTTTGGATACTTCAACTCTATATGCCCCTTGTTAAGAAGATGTCTGGGACATAGGATGTAGATTGTCTGGACTTGAGAAAGGGAGAAGGGACAAATGGAAGGAAGGAGGAAGGAAAAGCTGGGAGGCAGTAATATTGTTAACTAAAAGAATTCTTCGTAAGTACTTTAAAAATTTTCAAAAAAAATAAAAAAAATAGCATTCCTGACAGAGTTCATTGCTTACTTAAAAATAAACTTTACATTTCCCTGTGCTGGAATTGTAGGTAGTAATTATCCTAGTAAAGCAGACAGATGTCCAGTAGAAAAGATGGGCATCACGTTGTCCCTCCAGCTCCAGGGATGAGTTGGAGCCTCCAGATCCACATTTATGAACTTTCAAGAGAAGACACTTGACCCTCAGCTCACTAAAAACACATCTAAAAAGAAACAACAGGAATGACTAATTTCTGAATATTTGTAGTCAAGGGGTAAGGGAGATAATATCTCAGGCCCCCATTTATGGTCAAAAATGATATCAGACTGTTCCCAAAGCTTTGACTACATGGAGTAAAAACTAGTTTGTGTAATTTTCAGAGACCAAACAGAACCCTCTGATAAGAGCTTAAGGAGCTGGAAGAGCAGGGTGATGGGCTCTTAATAGATCCAGTGGAGGAGGAATAGCATCACAGAATTACTAGGGGATATAGACAGGCATCAGAGAAGGCAATGGCACCCCACTCCAGTGTTCTTGCCTGGAAAGTCCCAGGGACGGGGGCGCCTGGTGGGCTGCCGTCTATGGGGTCGCACAGAGTTGGACACGACTGAAGCGACTTAGCANGGGGATATAGACAGGCATCAGAGAAGGCAATGGCACCCCACTCCAGTGTTCTTGCCTGGAAAGTCCCAGGGGCGGGGGCGCCTGGTGGGCTGCCGTCTATGGGGTCGCACAGAGTTGGACACGACTGAAGCGACTTAGCAGCAGCATAGACAGGCATGGCAATGTGAATTCATAGAAATAAGCTCAAGTAACATGTGGAAATCAGTAAATCAAAATAGTAATCAATAAAGCAAAAAAGAGTTGAAAAGAATGATGGGGTAAATTTAGAATATCAACCAGGGAGCCAAGTAAAAGGGCCTAATTTAATCATAATGATTAATGAATTTCATCAAAGGTATCTTACATACCCAGTGCTTTGACATTGTCGTTGATGTATAAGATAAGGGTAGGAAGAGAGGTAAGCTGATAAAAAGCCTACCCCTTAGTCAGCCACTATATACAAAAACATGTATAAAAATGCCTACTGTAGGCTTTTTTTAAAAATAGAAGTATTGTTGTTTTGAGACTTCCCAGGTGGCTCACTGGCAAAGATTCTGCCTGCCAACTGGGGGATGTGGGTTTGACCCCTGGGCTGGAAAGATTCCCTAGAGAAGGAAATGGCAACCCACTCCAGTATTCTTGCCTGGGAAATCCCATGGATGGGGAGCCTGGCGGGCTACAGTCCATGGGATCACAAAAAAGTCAGACATGTCTTACTAACTAAACAACAAACAAACAATGGTTGATTTACAGTGTCATGTTTCAGGTATACAGCAAAGTGACACGCACACGCGCACGCACGCACGCACACACACATGCATACATATGCAGTGTTGGTCCCTGAGTCATATCCAACTCTTTGTAACCCCATGGACTGTAGCCCACCAGGCTCTTCTGTCATGGAATTCTCCAGGCAAGAATGCTGGAATGAGCCGCCATTCTCTTCTCAAGGAGATCTTCCTGACCTAGGGATCAAACCTGTGTCTCCTGCATTGCAAGCAGATTCTTTACAGGCTGAGCCACCAGAAAATCCCACATATATATACACAAACGAGTTTTTACTCCATGTAGTGTGTCTGTGTTGCAAATTCTTTCCCCTTATAGAGGATCACAAAATACTAAATATAGTTCCCTTTGTTATACAATAGGGTTATCTGTTATAGAAGTGTGTGTGTGAGTTAACCTGCTGTGGATTTTATTGTACTTCATCGTTCCATACAACGTTATAGTTGGGAAAGCAACAGAAGTGAGGTAAAAACTAGGTTTTCTAATAAACCAAGCTATTTATTCTTTCCTTTAAATGTGAGCTAGTATGTTTAACAGTGAATTTATTTAACAATGAATAAGTAATTTTCTTAGGCTGGGGAAGTTAAGGAGGAAGGAAAATGGCAGAGGTGAGAAAAAAATTCTAAAACAGTTTGACCACTTGAGATTTACTTATTTTCAGTATTTTAGGTTCTGACTGAAATCTTCTTGGATTACAATCAATATTATAAATAACTGTACAAATTCTTCAAACCTTTAAACTTTAAAGTAATTATAAACTCACATTGAGTTTAAAAAATAGTAGAGTTCCCCCATATCCTTCACCTAAATTCCCCCAGTGGTAGCAATATGTATAATTATAGCAAAACATCAAAGCCAGGAAAATTACATTAATGCAATTTACACACATTATNACTTTAAAGTAATTATAAACTCACATTGAGTTTAAAAAATAGTAGAGTTCCCCCATATCCTTCACCTAAATTCCCCCAGTGGTAGCAACATGTATAATTATAGCAAAACATCAAAGCCAGGAAAATTACATTAATGCAATTTACACACATTATTCATATTTTCCAAGTTTTTAGGTATATTCATGTGTGTGTGTATGTCAGACTGACAATAATTTTAACTATCCAAGAGAAATACTATGTACCTTTTAAAAAATACTTATTAGTCATTTGCATATTATATTTTTGATGCTACTTCTTAGTAGTATTCCGTTACTACGTAATGCTCTAATACTGTATTTTTTCATTTTCTTTCCTTCCCTGCAATGTATCTGTTAGGCTTTGGAGCAATTGATGAATGCTTTTATTAATCTCTTCAAATATTGTGTATATTACTCCTGAGAGCCAAAAATGAGTGTTGCTAGATATAAAAACTGTCATAATTTAAGTTCATGTTTAAATTTCTTTGCATATTAGGCTATCAAAAGGCCTGTGAATACAATCATATCTTATGTGCCCTTCACGTTCTTAATTCAGGCTACTCTAACAGAGTAGGCTGGGTGGCTTAGACAACAAACATTGATTTTTCGCAGTTCTGGAGGCTAGGAATTCTGATATTGAGGTGCCGGCAGATTGGCTTTTGGCTTGTAGATGGCTGCCTTCTTCCATGGCAGAGGGAGAGAAATCAGCACTCTTGTGTCTTTTCCTATACAGGCACTCTTTCTATCGTGAGACTACCGTACATCACCTGTTGTTTCCACAAGGCCTCATCTCCAAATATCATCACACTGGGATTAGGGTTTCCATATGTAGCTTGGGATAAGATGGACAGAAACATTCAATCCATAGCAGTCATTGTGAATGCATTTTCTTGAATTTCTTCCTAGTATATTAAAAAAAAAATTAGTATTAGGGAAGCCCCAGCGACTATGTTTAACTATCATCACATCAGAAACTATTATCTTAATAATTTCACAAAAACTAATCGTCAGAAAGTTGACTGTGTGGCTTTTTTCCTCCCTAAAAATTTTCATTTACCCTTTCCCCCCTCCCCGTCACCTCCCTGCTGCCAACATGTTCCTTAAGCTTTTCGCTGGAGATAGACTGAAAATCTATTTTCAGCTATTTCCCATTCTTCTGAAGTTTTCATTTTTAAGATTCCCAGCATTTGCTCCTTATAACTCAAGTTGAATAATTTAGTTTGGAGATTCTATAAAATATATTGTCAAATATGCTGTCATCAATACTAATGAGGAAGTAGTTGCCTCTACCTCACAGAATAAGTAGGGTAGTGGCAAGGGAGTCAAGAAATCTTGGCCATCATTCAAAGACTTAGGAATATGGGCCTCTGTAAGTCTTGCTGCAAGAGTAAAAAGCATTAATTTATCTATGCCCAGGAAACCCATGTCATTGCCCCATCACAGTTTATACCTACTAATCACTATATGACTGACTACATTTCTCGCAATAAGAGAAGTAATGTCTGTTTTGCTTACTTTGCAGAGTTGAAGTGAGAACCAGATGAGGTTAAAATACTTTGAGAAGTGAAGACGGTGATATAAACAAAGTGGTAATATTATCAAGAGCTACACAAGTAGTCAGAAAGAAAAGCTCTGCATGATATATTGGAGAATACCGCAAACATATCACTATTCTTGCTCTCCTGTCCCTTTCTAAGGGGGCTTTGAAGTAAGCTCAGATGGAAGGTTTTCACTCGGATTTAAACAAAATCAAAACATGCCAAAGTGAATGGACACATCAGATGTCAAAGGGACTAGAAACAGTGGGGGGGCAGGAGCCTGGAGACAGAATCTATGAACAGCCGAAGATGTTTGTTCTAAGAAAGAAAAGACATAGAAAGTAGTCTTTCTCCAACTTGCCATTGCTTGATTCCATACAAGTATAATTTCAAGCAATGTAGTGATCACTAACTACAGGATCACTAATGTGTGTGTCCTGATGTTTCTGATTCATTGCTGAGCTTGTTCACATCTTACCTTCAGATTCATGGTAAATCTCAAATGAATTAATATTTCCATCCCTACTACCTCATATGAAATTTTTTAAAAGTTTATGAAGTCATGTGACTAGAGCAGGAGAAAGCAAACAAAGAAGTGAAGGCAGTACTTTACTATGTAACAAGATGTAATGGACCCGCAAATTTATGTTCTAGCCTCACTTCACTTGTATGAATTCACAATATTATAGAAATGACTTAACAGGCACTCTCTGAGTGGATTTTCCATCTTTTCAATCAGATAGCCAAGGTAAAATTTCTTGAGACCTATAATTACAGTGGTTTTTTGTTGGGAATATGTAATGTAGCAGATGAGAAAACTTATATTTCTGAGTAAGAAAAAGGGAAAGGACAAAGACAGATGTGATTTTTAAATCAAGATGCTCCTTAAGAGCCAAAATTGTTTATTCAAGTAAAAATTGCATAATACATAATTTTACATAACACAACATTTTACACTTACTAGGGCAGACATAACAATATCCTTAAGGGATTCAGAGAACTGATGCATTTTTAATTCCTAGTTTCTCTGCATGTACTTTATTTTAGATGCTATTCAAGTCCTTGATTTATATATCCTTATAATTTACGCAATTGAGTTATCTTTTAGAGGCCTCAGAAAATATGTTTCTTAGTAATATTGTGAATATATGTAATAAAGTTAAACAGGTGACTCATTTTCTTTCCAAAGAACATTGTATGGAACTTGGATAGTAAAATTTTTATTTAGGTACATGTGCATCCGAGCTTAATCTAATGAGTATATTGTTTTCTAGACTAAAATCTACTAAGTCTTTCTTCTTATGCTAAAAATACTTTAAATATTCACACTCAGTCATCTCTGAAGAAAACTACATCTGAAAAACAGAGTTTTGTTTGTTTTGTGACTTTCATATTTACTGACATCGTGAATATACTTTTTGTTGACCACCCTTTGTTTTTTGGGAGAAGGAAGAAATTGAGTCATGATCACATACTTGAATAGGTCATGATGATATATTCATTGTTCTATGATCTATTTAAAATCCATGTCAAAACAGAGTCTAACTAAGATACAAAAATAAAAAAGATGACTAGTACTTTACTTGGAATAATGATCATTGTCATCTGAAGAGTGGGCTGTTTAAATGTAGTTGAGCTGCAATTTGGACCCTCAATTACAGTATGCCGAAATATATGATTTAACTGATATTTAAAATATATGTGTCAGCAGTAGAGTATAACTTGCCTGTATCCTCAAAATAGTCCACATATCATGATGTAGAGCCTTGTACAGAAGAAATGTTTTTATAAGGAAAATATTCACTGTGTTCTTCACTTATGAACATTCACTGTACATGAATGATGCACATAATAACGTACAGGGCTTTTAGAAATACAGAACCAAGTCACTTCTATTTTTTTAGTAGAACAGATATTCAATTAAGTCTTTCCTCCCACAGTATATCTAAAACTCATGGGAAAATATTAAAGAACTTCTTAGTGCATGGTTGAACTTATGGGGTGCTAGGGTATTTCTCTGAGAAACCTCAAATCTATAAACTAGGTGGGCAACACCAGGCACTTCCCAGGGTGACCAACCAATCCCAACCAGCCTGGAACTGAATTTTAAAAGTCCAGAGAAAGCAGAAGACAAGGCTTGGATCCAAAGGGCTGAGACCTGCATAAAGTGGAACCCCTGAGGTACTGTCTTCAGTGCAATAAATATAGAAAAAGAAATCCTACATGGGAAATGAAAGGATGTATTTGACTTTCTGTCTCTGGTTAATAGATGGGACATTTTGAGAATAACTCACGGTTCTTGTGGAATTTGCACCTGTAATCCACATCACTCGTGTGGCCCACATTTTTAATTTGGTGGAACAGGTCCTGGTTGGTGTGGCCCAAGGCATGTGTTAGAAGTGAATTTAAATGAGTTTTAAATGAGTTTTCCATACCATCCTCAAAGAATTCACAAAGATAAAAGCCTAAACAGCACGGTCTTCTAAATGGACAGTTCACCAACTGCGTGGAGTAAACACTGCCATAAAGACAAGCCAGTAAAAAACGCAAATAGTAGCAATAGATTCACCTACTTAGAATTATTATTTATATATAATTTATTTGTATCAATAAGTAAATATTGAAAAGCATTTTTAAGAAGAATTGACTATCCAGATTAACCAGGTGGGATTTGAAAAAAGAACTTGAAAAATAAAGTGTATAGTACCTGAAAAGAATGATTCAGTGAATGGGTTAAGTATCAGGTTAGTCATTACTAAAGCCAGGGTAAGTGAAATATAGAACTGAGCAAGTTACAGAGAACACAGCCAAGAGAGCAATGTATGTGGGAAGCCTGAAGGTGAGATAAAGATTTTAAAAGTGTGAAAAGATCTAATGTATGCTTAATTGGAATTCTGATAAGAATAACCATAGAATGATATACAGGCATACATCAAGGTACTAGCTTACAAAGGTACTAGCTGAGACTTCTGAAAATTTAAATGTTAAACTACAGGTTTAGGAATTCCAGAAAGATATCTTAATGAACCTGCAGAGTAGAAAAGGCAAAGATCTGAAAAGCATCCAGAGAATTAGATTGCCAGATGGCTGACTTCTCACCAGAAACAAAGGAAGATAAAAAATGGTGGAATGGCATCTTTGAAGTGCCATTAGTCTAGAATTCTCTACCCATTGGAAAAATGCTTCTCTACCTTTTGGCTAAGATCGAGTGTAGTATCTGTTCTTAATATTGTAACTATACCCACTGAAATTAGTTTTCAAGAAGAATAATAAAATAAAGTCATTTTCTGAGGCTATCAAAAGCCACTCTGATTGGTACATTTATAGAATGTTCTTCAGAAAGAAATCAGTGATCCCAGAAGGAAATAAGTGCTGTAAAAATAAACAAAGCAAGAAATGTAAATCTAAACAAACATTGATTGTTCAAAGTAGAACAGTAGTGGGTGATTTCTAGTGTTAAAAAAAAATCCAATATGTAACTATAATTATGGGAGGATCATCATGCCAAGAGTGGATAATCAGACTTAAAACATTCTGACATCTGTACTGTTTGGGAAAAGTTGAAAAAAGTATCAGTAACTTTGTGATCTTAGGTATCCATGATCAAATATCTAGGATAAGCACTAAATAATAGAATGTAAAACATCCAAACTAGTACAGGGGAAAAATACAGAAATGATTATGTGTATATGAATACTTAGATAATATAAATGGACTAACTCTTGAGTCAAAAACAAAGATTGCCAGGGTTTAAAAGAATTATATTCTATTTATGATGTATAACTAATATAAATAGAATATTTGAAAGTAAAAGGATCAAGTGGTTTATAATTTAAATACTAACTAGATATCTGTAATTTTATTTAAGAAACATAAATTGTTATTACATATTCATAAACAATTTGTTTCACTAGAAAGATTTGATAGTTCCATTCTAAAGGCAATAAAAATCGATGGAACCACAAAATAATGAACAAGCTTGACATGATGGACTTATCTAGAATAACTGGAAAATATACATCTTTTCAACCACATAGAACATTTATAAAAATTGATCACATACTTCACCATTTTGTGTTCTCACAAAATTCAAATGATTGCTTCATAAAAATTATTTTATCATGTTAATGAAGTTACTGATTATAAAAAATATAACAGCTGCAAACATTCAAAATATTTAAATCATACTTCTCAATAACCCATGGGCCTAAGAATAAACCAGGGCAGAATTAAAAATAGATGTCCTTATGCTCCTGTAGAACTTGTATTAATTAATAATAGATGCAATGTAGTATAAAAACAGTAAACTCATAAAGGGAATTTGACATTTGAATAAAAATAACCTACACCAGGAAGTAATATGCAACAAGAGGCTAATAAAAAATCATAGTAAATAATTGCTATGCTCAGGGGAAAATTAGTAGTTTAGCTTGGGGCTTCCAGGAGAAGTATTTTTTTAAAAAGAGATTGTTTTTTCTAATGATTAAAGTGGTATAACCCAGTATCAGGGGGCAAGATAATTATGAGTATATCAAGATTGAATATTGTGTGTGACAGCCTAAAAATTCCATAAACAAGATTTTCATGTTCCAAATAAAATATTTGGAAACATATTTATAACAGATATGATGGAAAGGCAATGAGTGATTTGGGCAAAAAGCATGAAGAGGTTAGTCACAAGGCAAGACATAGAAATAGCTAATAAATATTTGAAAAGATGCATAGCAACAAATGTAATCATAAGGGATAAAGAGAGAAGTGACGATGAGATAATATTTTTCAACTCAGTTTGGAAAGGATGAAAAAGACTGAAAAACTCATATATAGGGCTTTATGTACACAGAGGTTTGCCTAGATATTTTCTCCATTCTTCCTATTGTCATCCAACTTGGCCTATGGCCTATCTATTCTTTTTATCATGCATAACAATTTGGTATTTTGTAGTAATATTTATCAGTCTTGCCATTTTTATGAGGTTCAGTTATACTACTTTCATCTTCTGTTGACATTATGACAGTATATTCTGTACTCTTTGATGCAGTAATTCCACTTCTAGAAGTTTATCCCAAGATAGTTAAAATGTATATACAAGCTATTATTTTTATATTTCATTAATACTAGTGAAAAATGGGTAAATTTCTAGGAATAAAATGATGCATATATGTGTGTATCTACACACACCCACACACACATATATATATAGGTATATGTAGATATGTTTATGCCATTTAATATAAATTTAAAAGATTATAAAGAATAATTGTAACCATTTAAATGATATACAGATTAATATTTATGTAGAAAGATATAGATGACATTCAGTTCAGTTCAGTTGCTCAGTCGTGTCCGATTCTTTGCAACCCCATGGACCTCAGCACACCAGGCCTCCCTGTCCATCACCAACTCCCGGAGTTCACCCAAACTCATGTGCATCAAGTTGCTGATGCCATGCAGCCATCTCATCCTCTGTCGTCCCCTTCTCCTCCTGCCCCCAATCCCTCTCAGCATCGGGGTCTTTATCAATGAGTCAACTCTTCGCATGAGGTGGCCAAAGTATTGGAGTTTCAGCCTCAGCATCAGTCCTTCCAATGAACACCCAGGACTGATCTCCTTTAGGATGGACTGGTGGTTGGATCTCCTTGCGGTCCAAGGGAGTCTTCTCCAGCACCACAGTTCAAAAGCATCTATTCTTCGGTGCTCAGCTTTCTTCACAGTCCAACTCTCACATCCATACATGACCGCTGGGAAAACCATAGCCTTGACTAGACAGACCTTTGTTGGCAAAGTGATATCTTTGCTTTTTAATATGCNAGGTGGCCAAAGTATTGGAGTTTCAGCCTCAACATCAGTCCTTCCAATGAACACCCAGGACTGATCTCCTTTAGGATGGACTGGTGGTTGGATCTCCTTGCGGTCCAAGGGAGTCTTCTCCAGCACCACAGTTCAAAAGCATCTATTCTTCGGTGCTCAGCTTTCTTCACAGTCCAGCTCTCACATCCATACATGACCGCTGGGAAAACCATAGCCTTGACTAGACAGACCTTTGTTGGCAAAGTGATATCTTTGCTTTTTAATATGCTATCTAGATTGGTCCTAACTTTCCTTCCAAGGAGTAAGCGTCTTTTAATTTCATGGCTGCAGTCACCATCTGCAGTGATTTTGGAGCCCCAAAAAATAAAGTCTGACACTGTTTCCCCATCTATTTCCTAAGTGGTTAAAGCGGTATATCTCTTGTATAAACTGATGTGTGCCTATCAGTTGTAAGCAGCAACTTGTTTATAGTTGCACAGACAGTAGTTATATCCCATGATGACAGTGTAGAACATACTGTAAAAAGTACTAAAACAGAATTTGGGGTCCTGAGTTTTAGTCACTGTTGAGCTATTTTTGACAGATCTCTTTATATCTCAGGGCCTCCTTAACTCGTTTCTCAAAATGTAGGAAAGAAAGTGATCTTTGGATTTCATCATCATAGAACTACACCACAATTTTTGTCACCTGCTTCCTGCACCCAGGGCAGGCATTAGTCATCAGTCTTCACCTTCTTTCTCTAGGCTCAACCATACCTTAGAATTATTCTCAGCACACACTCTATTAGGGCACCATTTTTAAAAAGCTTGTCCTTTGCACTTGACACTTCTTTGTAATCCTTGAATAAGATGTTAGAAGTCCTTTCAGCTAAATGATTTTTGTGATCAAAGAACTGTTATCATGGTAAGAATTAACAGAATATCTTTCAGAAAAATTTTGTACTTTACTATCAGTCACATCTTGAAAAGGCAGGAAAAAGGTGAAAACAAACAGGTGAAATAGGTTTTGATAATATATTGTATCGAGTATGATATTTTGACATATAATTGATATGAAATAAGTGCTAATGCATTATTTAATGGTGTCTTTTCGCTCAAGGTCTTTGAAATTCTGTGTGTATTTACAGCAGTCTCATTTTAGATGATAGATTTTCATTGGAGATCCTTGATGTGTATCTAAATTTCCAGTCTACGAAGTACTTCTTTTATTCATATTCTTGAGTTTTCTAATAATTGAGTACTAGTTTTTAAATTTAACTAAAATTAAAATTAATATGCAGTCACACTCACCACATTTCAGGTATCCATTAGCCTATGCAGCTAGTGGTTACCATGTTGAATGTTGAAAGTTCAGAAAATACAAAGAAACATACAATTTGATTTTAGCCTTCAAGTGGATTTTCTAGTTGAGAAAGCAAGTTATCAAAAAATAAGCATATAAAAATATAACCCAGAATAGAATATAATTAAGTGCTAAAAGTTTGCTATGGACAGACTAAGTGCTACATGGGTAGGAAGTTCCAGAAACACCCACAGCTTGTTACATTCTTCACCACTTTGAGGTCTGAGTGGTGGCAAGGACTTTCTGAGGTTGGGAGAATGAGGTATGTGTGTGTGTTCTCCCTACAGGCACGGGACCCGCTGTGCTGGAGAAGTGGCCGCCGCAGCAAACAACTCTCACTGTACAGTCGGCATTGCTTTCAACGCCAAGATCGGAGGTATGGGACACAGACTCCTGTGGATGTAGAAATGAGCCAAGAGTTCTGCTAACTCGTTTTCAGAACCCTTTTTGAACTAAAGGCAAGCATGTGTTTGCCTAACAGTTTTCAACTACTTCCAACAGCAAAATGACTGTTTTAACCTGTGTTATTAAAACAAAGACTTTGAAGCAACCCCCTGAAGTGTTGCAAACACAGAAATCTTTCTTTAAATAAAAATGAAAGAAGCTTGTCCAATAGCAAAAATGGGGTCATTAGCATCTATATGGAACTGTAAAATTGATACCTAGGTCAGGAAGAACTAAAAAGATAAACACCAGGCCAGAATATCTCTACAGAAAAAAAGCATTTTAAAATTCTGTCAAACAGAATTTTTTTTTTTTTCTTTCCCTTGGGCTTTACAAAAAATTTCTTTTAATTTCAGTTTAAATAGTAAGATCTCCTTTTGAAAGAGTAATGGTAATACTATTATCATTAGTAATTGCAGATTATAGATAGTATATACACACACACAAACTCAAATATACCTATACTTACTACAAAGACCTAACCCAAGCAGTATACATTCAGATATTAATAGAAGCAAGCTCTCACTTTCCCATGTACATTCATCTTTGTTAGTATAGCCTGGTGCCACAGCCACACACAAATGGGAAGAAAACATTGTAAGAGATGTGTAGATCCTGTTGGCTTTGGAAGTGTTCCCCTAGGGATCACCTGAAGAATTTCTTAAGATGAAGTTCCTGGAATTAGGCTGACATCCTCATTTCCAAGATAATATTTGTCTCCACATGGTGAAAATAAAAATGTTAGTTGCTCAGTCATGTCTGACCCTTTGTGACCCTATGGACTATAGCCCACCAGGCTCCTCTGTTCATGGAATTCTCGAGGCAAATATACCAGAGTTGGTTGCCGTTCCCTTCTTCAGGGGATCTTTCCAACCCAAGGATCGAACTTGCACTACAGGCAGATACTTTACCACCTGAGCCACCGGATCTAAAAAATAAAAATGATAGACCTTTCTAAAGTAAATGTAGACATCTTATAAAATAATTGAGGTATATGATAATGATGTTAAGAAAAGGTTTTCTGAGACTGTCTTGTATGTCAGTTGTCAGTAAATCCAACCTCTTTCTTCTCTTTATTTCACCTGGGTTTCTTAGAGTATGGCAGCTTGTTAACCAGTAATTAGCTGTACTCTGAACGCATCTAGCCCTGGCATTTCTTTGGAAGGAATGATGCTGAAGCTGAAACTCCAGTACTTTGGCCAAGTCATGCGAAGAGTTGACTCATTGGAAAAGACTCTGATGCTGGGAGGGATTGGGGGCAGGAGGAGAAGGGGACGACAGAGGATGAGATGGCTGGATGGTATCACTAACTCAATGGACGCTGGGTCTGAGTGAACTCCGGGAGTTGGTGATGGACAGGGAGGCCTGGTGTGCTGTGATTCATGGGGTCGGACACGACTGAGCAACTGAACTGAACCGAAAGCATCTGCTGTGTGTCAAGTGAAATGTTCTAGAGGAGTTATGGAAAGGAGACAGATGTCCTCTGAAGAATCGTGAGGGTGCTAGAGGCCCCTGCTCTCTTCAAGATAATCAGATAACTACAATGGCTGCCCAATCAGCCCTCCTTGCAGTCCAGCACACACGCACTCATACATACAGAGACATTCTCAGCAGTAGTTGCTCAGTCGTGTCCAAGTTTTTGCAACCCTATGGACTGTAGCCTGCCTGGCTCCTCTGTCCATGGGATTCTCTAGGCAAAAATACTGGAGTGGATTGCCATTTCCTCCTCCAGGGAGACACTCTCAGGTCCCTGTCATTACTCTTCAGAGCTAATCCAGCACTTCTGACTTTGAGGGAATGAAGGCATGAACTTCTGAACCTCACAGATAAGCTGCTCACCTAGCTGATAAGACCTCTAAAAAGATGAATGTATGGCAATGCCTGACAAATGTTCAGTCATCCTGAAAACAAGAACCTTCTAAATTATAAATGTAACCCCTCCAGATCCAAGGCATGAAGTTTCGCACTTAGTTAAATGAAAAATAAGTAACCATTCATCTTTAAATTTGCAAAAATAAAATTCTTATCAATTTCTGGTAAGGAAATTAATATTACCCTGTAGATACAATTTAATCAGGCATGTTTTCATGGACTTCACATGAATTTCACGATGTAGAAACCAAATTCAGATGTGTAGACACTCCCATGTTTGGACATACTGGTTAGATTATTTCAGACCTCCCTGTAGTGGTGAAATAGTTCAGCTTTATGCTTTTAAATAGAAAGTAAGAATATGAAGTAGTTCATCTTATTTGGTGAAAACCATGCAGACAAATTTTGAATATTCATGTCAAATCAAAACAAACTGATAGTTGCTGAGGACCCAGTGTGTGCAGAGCATCCTGCTGGGTAGTTTTCTCCCACAGAATAAACTGTTGAGTTTTCAAAGTATCTTTTCCATTCCAGTAATTTTTAAAGGGGTATGTTCAAAACAGTTGTTTTTCACATCACATATTTTTCATGCACATGTGATCAGTTGGGTCCAACTCTGTGACTGGATGGTCTGTAGCCCACCAGACTCCTCTGTCCATGGGATTTTCCAGGCAACAATACTGGAATGGGTTGCCATTTCCTCTCCCAAGGGATCTTCCTGACCCAGGGATCGAGCCCCTGTCTCCTGTACCTCCTGTATTGGCAGGTGAATTCTTTACCACAGAGCCCCTGCGAAACCCACCTGTTTATATATAATACATCTCCTTTAAAAAATATACAAGTCTAGAGGAAAAGATAGTCATGAGATACGGGAGCCAAAATCTTTAGGGATGTTTTGGGGAGATTTAAGGTTGAGTGGGTGTTTATTTCTTCCCTGTTTTGGAAACAATATTAAAGGATAGTGTCATATATGTCATGTAATTTTAAATGGTTTAGCTTAATATTTATATTTTTAGATGAAGAAAATGTGGCAAAATGTTAACTGTTTTTGAGCCCTGGTTATATCTGGGTTCATTGTCATTCTTTGTGTTTTTCTATGTTTGCAATTTTAAGTTAAACATTTTTAAAAGCACAAAAAATATATATGTCATTCAAGAATATTTTTTATATTCTACCAGTTCCTCAAGCCACCTTGCCTCTAAAGCTGCCTAATTTAGAGTTTTATTATTTAATCCTCGTTTATTGGTAACCAATAAATCTTGAAATCCTATTAGATAAGGAGTAAATTTGGGTAATAAAGATACAATTTAAAAATACTATGATGTCTCAGTGATGGTATATAGCTTCAGCTGAAGGAAAGATATGTTTACTTAACAATTAGATGTTTCATTGCTATTGAGAGTCTATAAAATTAAAAGAAGAAAGAAAGCTTTGACATAAAATTTATGTTTAAGATTTTAGTCTATTTTAGCAAATTAAGGTTAATAATAAATTCCTATCTGTCTGGTGGGAATACATACATGAAGATTAATGACTAAACATTGCCAAAACCCTTTGAGAATTATTTGATGTGTTACATGCACAGAGGGCATTCTCATTTATTATTTGGCTTAATAAATAACTTGGCAAAGAAGTAATATATTAAGTTCACATCAGTATTTCAGATTAGGAGATAATATTAAATATGGAGGAAATTGGAGCACTCCAACTTGGCAGCTCTCCAAGTTTTTGAAGGCTGCTTAGGTTAGAATGTTTCATACCAATTATGAGTACAAGAAACCTAATGAAGAAAAGTTTAGGGAAGATGGATTGCTTGAGGCTCTTTGTCAAGTACTCATTTAAGACAGGGATAAAGAGAAGGGAGAGAATGTGGAAACTTAGAAAAAGAGAACAGTCGGTAAAGAAGTTTTGATCTTTTACATACAATATAGTTTCCATTTAAAGATGCTGCGATTGAAATATATCTTGGTCTTCTTGGATACAGCTTCTAATAGAGTTGCTTCTCCTTTCTGTCTTGAAGGAGTTCGAATGCTGGATGGAGATGTCACGGATATGGTTGAAGCAAAATCAGTTAGCTTCAATCCCCAGCATGTGCACATTTATAGTGCAAGCTGGGGTCCAGATGATGATGGCAAGACTGTGGATGGACCAGCGCCACTCACCCGGCAAGCCTTCGAAAACGGTGTTAGAATGGTAGGTTTTTTTCATTTTAGTTTTACTGGAGTATTGTTGATTTACAATGCTATGTTGGTTCCAGGTGTACAGCAAAGTGATTCAGTTAAACATGTACATGTATTCATTCCTTTTCAGATTCTTTTCTCATGTAAGTTATCACAGAATACTGAGTGGAGTTACCCGGTAACCATAAGTTTGTTTTCAGTATCTATAAGTCTGTTTCTCTTTTGTCAATAAACTCATTTGTTTCATGTTTTTTTTTCAATTAGATTCCACATATGAGTGAGATTATATGATACTTGTCTTTCTCTGGCTTGTTTCATTTAGTATTATAATCTCTAGGTCTATCCCTGTTGTTGCAAATGGCATTATTTCATTTTTTCTGATGGTTCAGTAATATTCTATTATATATATGTACATTTTCTTTATCCTTTCCTTTGTTGGTGGACATTTAGCTTGTTTCTATGTCTTGGCTATTGTAAACAGTGCTGCAATGAATACTGGGATGTACATATCCTTTCAGATTATATTTTTCTCCAGATAGTTTTTCCCAGGAGCAGGATTGCTGGATCATATGATAGTTCAGTATTTAGTTGTTTTGGGAACCTCCATGATCTTGTGTCAACTTATATTCCCACCCACAGTGTGGGGGGTTCTCTCTTTTCCACACCCTCTCCATAATTTATTGTTTGTAGACTTTTAAAAAAATTACTTTAATTTTATTGAAGGATAATTGCTTTATAGAATTTTGTTGTTTTCTCTCAAACCTCAACATGAATCAGCCATGCTGCTGCTGCTAAGTCGCTTCAGTCCTGTCCGACTCTGTGCGACCCCATAGACGGCAGCCCACCAGGCTCCCCCGTCCCTGGGATTCTCCAGGCAAGAACACTGGAGTGGGTTGCCATTTCCTTCTCAAATGCATGAAAGTGAAAAGTGAAATTAAAGTCGCTCAGTCATGTCCGACTCTTAGCGACCCCATGGACTGCAGCCTCCTCTGTCCATGGGATTTTCCAGGCAAGAGTACTGGAGTGGGGTGCCATGTATACATATATCACCTCCCTTTTGAAACTCCCTCCCATCTCTCTCCCCATCCCGCCCTTCTAGGTTGATACAGAGCCCCTATTTGAGTTTCCTGAGCCATACAACAAATTCCCATTGGCTATCTAGTTTACATATAGTAATTTAAGTTTCCATGTTGTTCTTTACATATATCCCACCCTCTCCTGCCCTCTCCCCATGTCCATAAGTCTATTCTCTATGTCTGTTTCTCCATTGTACTACCATGTAAGTAAATTCTTCAGTACCATTTTTCTAGATTTTACAATATTTATCATTCTCTTTCTGACTTCACTCTGTATAATAGGTTCTAGGTTCAGCCACCTCATTAGAACTGACTCAAAGGCATTCCTTTTTATGGCTGAGTAATATTCCATTGTGTGTGTGTGTGTGTGTGTGTGTGTGTGTGTGTGTGTGTGTGTGTACACAACTTCTTTATCCATTCATCTGTCAATGGACATCTAGATTGCTTCCATGTTATAACTATTGTAAAGAGTGCTGCAATGAACAGTGAGATGCATGTATCTTTTTCTATTTTGGTTTCCTCAGTGTATATGCCTAGGAGTGGGATTGCTGGGTCATATGGTAGAGAAGGAAATGGAAACTCACTCCAGTATTCTTGACTGGAGAATCCCATGGACGGAGGAGCCTGGTAGGCTACAGTCCACGGGGTTGCAAAGAGTCGGACACGACTGAGCGACTTCACCTCACCTCACCTCATGGTGGTTTTATTCCTAGTTTTATTCATATGGTGAATTTCATATGGTCATCAGGTGGTTTTATTCCTCAGAAAGGAAAGAAAGAATAGACATGCAAAGTTAAATAGAGGTACATAAAGAAGATTTCTATACATTAAAGATTAATTGTAAGGAGGAAAGAACAGTAGGAAAGGCAAAAAAAGGAATAAATGTAGAAAAAATATAATAGTTAAAAAAAAAATAAAACTTGAAATTATAAAGAAGAGAAAAGAAAAAAAGGAGAAGAAAAAAGGGAAAACTCCACAGAATTGCAAAAGCCCAATGTAGAGGCAGAGGTTTATGACACCAGTAAAAAGTGTGAATGAATATACACATATACATATACACCCATAACCAAATCAAAACAGTCCAACAAAAATAAAGTACAATAGATTGACCCAGTGAACAAAGGAAACCGAAAATTATATCTACCAGTTAAGAACAAAGCTAACTAAAGCACAAACTGGAAAACAGAACTAAAGTAAGGTGCCAATTGGGGAATAAAACAATGAAAATAAAACTAACAAATATGCTCAGAAGAAAGGAATGAAAGAAAAGAAAGAATAGATATGCAAAGTTAAATAGAGGTAGATAAAGAATGTTTATATACATTAAAGATTAGCTGCAAGGGGAAAAGAACAGAGGAAGGAATAAGAGGAAGGAGTAAATGTAGAAAAAAAGAACAAAGGAAGGAATAAATGTAGAAAAAAAGAATAGGTTTAAAAATATTAAAATTTTAAAAAGAGAAAAAGGGAAAAATACACAGAACTGCAAAAGCCCAATGTAGAGGCAGAGGTTTATGACAATTAAAAGTGTGACTAAAAAAAAAAAGCTCAAAAGCTTAAATAGATTTTATAATGCCATTAAAATTAACAACTACAACAAAGGGGGGAAAGAAGAAAAAAAAATATCCAAAAGAATCTACAGAACAAGTGAAAACATAGGAATGCTGCTGCTGCTAAGTCGCTTCAGTCGTGTCCGACTCTGTGCGACCCCATAGACGGCAGCCCACCAGGCTGCCCCGTCCCTGGCATTCTCCAGGCAAGAACACTGGAGTGGGTTGCCATTTCCTTCTCCAATGCATGAAAGTGAAGTCAAAGTGAAGTTGCTCAGTCGTGTCCGACTCTTAGCGACCCCATGGACTGCGGCCCACCAGGCTCCTCCGTCCATGGGCTTTTCCAGGCAAGAGTGCTGGAGTGTGGTGCCATTGGCTTCTCCAAAACATAGGAATAATAAAAGTTTTTCTTGAGTCACTGCTGTCAGAGTCCTTTCCTCGCTGGGAGTCACGGTCCATCTCACCTCCCTAGGATGCCCTCCAACACTGTGCTGATCTCTGGACCTGTTGTGGGGGCAGCTCAGACTCTAATTTGATCCTACTCCTGTGTGTTCTTGCTTCCAATCTCTATTGCTGTCAGATCTAGGATATTTTCTTTTGTGGGAGCTCTCTGTGTCCTTTTATAAATTCCATAGACAAAGAGCCTGCCCAGTTGATCATGTGGATTTAATCTACAGCTTGTGTAGCTGGTAGGAAGGTTTGGGGTCTTCTTCCTTAGCCACACTGCCCCTAGATTTCAATTGTGGTTTTATTTCCACCTCTGCATTTGGGTTGTCCACTGGGGTTTGCTCCTGGGGCTGCCCTGGAGGACCTGGGTTTGTCCCTATGAGGCCAGGTGTGGAGGTGGTGCAGCTGCTTGGGTCGCAGGGGTTAGGGCAGCACCAGGTACTCAGGGAAATTGATGGCTAGGGCAGCAGGAAATATAGTGCTCTAGAAGTGTATGCATATTCAAATGCAGAGACATTACTTAGCTGACAAAGGTCTGTCTAGTCAGGCTATGGTTTTTCCCGTGGTCATGTATGGATATGAGAGTTGGACTATAAAGAAAGCTGAGCACAGAAGAATTGATGCTTTTGAACTGTGGTGTTGGAGAAGACTCTTGAGAGTCCCTTGGACTGCGAGGAGATCCAACTAGTCCATCCTAAAGGAGATCAGTTCTAGGTGTTCATTGGAAGGACTGATGTTGAAGCTGAAACTCCAATACTTTGGCCACCTCATGCAAAGAGCTGACTTATTTGAAAAGACCCTGATGCTGGGAGGGATTAGGGGCAGGAGGAGAAGGGGACAATGGAGGATAAGATAGTTTGAAGGCATCACCAACTCAATGGACATGAGTTTGGGTGGACTCCGGGAGTTGGTGATGGACAAGGAGGCCTGGAGTGCTGCGGTTCATGCGGTCACAAAGAGTCGGACACGACTGAGCAACTGAACTGAACTGAACTGAGAAGGGTATGGCAACCAGTATTGGCCAGTACACTCCAGTATTCTTGTCTGGAGAACCTCCCTGACAGAAAAGACTGGCAGACCACAGTCTACAGGGATGCAAACAGTTGGACACGACTGAAGCTCCCCTGCACGTATACCCTACACGACTGAAGCTTGCCTGTGGCAGCTCTGCCCCAGTGAGAGTTGAGCATGAAGGTGACGCAGCTGCTTGACTTGCAGGAACCCTGGTGATGGAAAGTATGCAGGGACACGGACTGCCTCCATCCCAGGAATTATGGCCCTATCAGAGTCTTTTTTTGAGCCTCTTGTAGCTGGGGATCAGAAGGCTTCTTTGGCCAGTCTTCTCTGTAGCTCTGCCTATTCAGGCACTTAGAGAGCTCCCTTTCCTGGGGTCTTTCTCTGTTGTTCAGAGCCTTGGGCACACAGAGAGGACCCCGTGGCTGGGGTCCTACTCTGTAGATCAGTGCGTCAGGCATTTAAAGGTGTACCCTGGATGGGGTCCTATTCTGTAATTTGGTGCATCAGTCACTTAAAAGAGTACCCTGGGTGAGGTCCTACTCTAGTTCAGTGCATTATGCATTTGAGGGGCCAGCCTCTCAGTTGTTCAGCTGGGGATGCTGGTGAGCTGAGAGAGAGGCTATGGTGATGGCTCCACCCCCTACATGTGACTCAGCAGTATCACCTTGCTTCCATGGCTGCATGGTTTTCCTCTGCAGGCATTTCGCACCACAATCTCCTCCCTCACATCTCCTCAATCTGTCTCTCCACAGTTAACAGCAGTCCTTGCCCTGGGATTGCTCCACAATCCCTAAATTCCAGCTCCTAGCCACTGTGCCTTCCAGAGGACCCGCATCCCTGTCCAGGATATGTATGACTGCGGCAAGGACTGTCTGATTCTCATTCCATTTAGGCTGCCACCTATCAGCTGCTTCACTCTCAGCCTTAAATGTTTCTCCTCTGACTCAGACAGTTGCCCCAATGTGGGGATCAGACCCCTGCTTCAGTTCCCCCACCAGCTGAGGGCAGGTCCAGTCCCACTAACACTCCTGTTTCTCCCCCTAGTTCCTTTGTCCTACCAAGTTTGCGTAGTTCTATATACTCTTTTTCACTGGTCAGATACTCCTGTCTGTTCTTAACTGGTGTTGTGTATGCAGTTCTGTGTCTGAAAGCATATTCCTGATGTATCTATGGAGAGAGATGTGCTCCACGTTCACCTGCTCTTCTGCCATCTTGTTCTCCTGTTTGTAGACTTTTTAATGATGGCATTGTGAATGGTTTGAGGTGATACCTCATTCTCTGACAATTAGTGATGCTGAACATCTTTTGATGTTCTTTTTGGCCATCTGTATGTCTTCTTTGGAGAAATGTCTTTTTTAGATCTTCTGCTCATTTGTTGATTGGTTTTTTTGTTGTTGTTGTTGTTGTTGTTGTTGTTTTTTTTACATAGAGCTGCATGAGCTCTTTGTGTATTTTTAAAAGACCTGAGTTCAAACTGTGTTGCTTGGTGATCATGACGCCACCTCTGAAATGGGTTTCCAGTTCTCCCAACTCGAGGAATGGATGGAGTTCTACGCTGAGTCAGTAGACAGGATTGTGTGTCATATCTGTCCTGCAGATAAGCTAAGGGTTAAAGAGTTGCCTCTGATAAGAACAGAGGTATATTTAGATGCTCAGATTTGTTCAGGGAAATATTTATTAATATGAATGTTAGCATCATCATTGTTGTTCAGTTGCTTAAGTTGTGTACGACTCGGTGACCCCGTGGATTGCAGCACACCAGGCTCCCTTGTCTTTCTTTATCTCCTGCAATTTGCTTGGGTAATGTCCATTGAATCAGTGATGCCATCCAACTATCTCATCCTCTGTTTCCCCCCCTACTTTTCCCCTCAATCTTTCCCAGCATTAGAGACTTGAGTCAGCTGTTCATATCAAGTGGCCAGAGTATTGGAGCTTCAGCTTCAGGATCAGTCCTTCCAATGAATATTCAGGGTTGATTTCCTTTCGGATTGACTGATTTGATCTCTTTGCTGTCCAAGAGACTCTCAGGAGTCTTCTCCAGTACCACAGTTCGAAAGCCTCAATTCTTCAGCACTCAGCCTTCTTTATGGTCCAACCCTCCTATCTGTACATGATACTGCAAATACCATAGTTTTGACTATATAGACCTTTGTTGGTAAAATGATTTTTCTGCCTTTTCATACACTGTCTAGATATGTCATAGCTTTTCTTCCAAGGAGCAAGGGTCTTGTAATATTGTGGCTGCAGTCACCATATGCAGTGATTCTGGAGCCCAAGAAAATAAAATCTGTCACTGTTTCCACTGTTGTCCCATCTGTTTGCAGTGAAGTGATGGGACAAGATGCTATAATCTTCATTTTTGAATGTTGAATTATAAGGCAGTTTTTTAACTCTTTGACTTTCATCAAGAGACTCTAATTTCACTTTCTGCCATTAGAGTGGCATCATCGGAACATTTGAGGTTGATGATATTTCTCCTGGCAATCTTGATTCCATCTTGTGAGTCATCCAGCTTGGCATTTGCATGGTGTACTCTGCATTAAAAAAAAAAAAAGTTAAATAAACACTGACAATATACAGCCTTGACATACTCCTTTGCCAATTTTGAAACAGTCCATTGTTCCATATCTGGTTCTAACTTGTTGCTTTTTGACCTGCATACACGTTTCTCAGGAGGAAGTTAATTTGGTTGGTATTCCCATCGTTATAAGAATTTTTCACAGATTGTTGAGATCCACACAGTCAAAGGCTTTAGCATAGTTAATGAAGCAGAAGTAGATGTGTTTTTGGAATTCTCTTGCTTTCTCTATGATCCAGTAGATGTCAGCATTTTGATCTCTGGTTCCTCTGCCTTTTCTAAATCCATCTTGTACATTTGGTAGTTCTTGTTCACATACTGCTGAAGCCTAGCTTGAAGGATTTTTAGCATAATATTGCTAGCATGTGAAATGAGTGCAGTTGTGTGGTAGTTTGAACATTCTTTGGCATTGCCTTCCTTTGGGATTATAATGAAAACTCTTTTCAGTCCTGTGGCCACTGCTGAGTTTTCCATATTTGTTGGCATATTGAGTTCAGCACTACGAAAGCATCATCTTTTAGGATTTGAAATAGCTCAATTGGAATTCCATCACCTCTGCTAGCTTTGTTTGTAGCAATGCTTCTTAAGGCCCAGTTGACTTCACACTCGAGGATGACTGGCTCTAGGTGAGTGATCATACCATCATGGTTATCTGGATCCTTAAGACCTTTTTCATGTAGTTCTTCTGTGTATTCTTGCCATCTCTTCTTAATATCTTCTGCTTCTGTTAGGTCCTTGCCATTTCTCTTCTTTATTGTGCCCATCTTAGTCTTAAATGTGCCCTGATATCTCAAATTTTCTTGAAGAGATCTTTCCCATTCTATTGTTTTCCTCTCTTTGTTTACATTGTTCACTTAGAGAGCTTTTTTATCTCATCTTACTATTCTCTGGAACTCTGCATTCAGTTGGGTGTATCTTTCCCTGTCTCCTTTGCCTTTCATTTCTCTTCTTTTCTCAGCTATTTGTAAGGCCTCCTCAAACAACCACTTTGCCTTCTTGCATTGTTTTTTTCTTGGGGATAGTTTTGGTCATCACCTCCTGTACTCTGTCTATCAGATCTAATCACTTGGAATCAATTCATCACTTCCACTGTATAATCATATTGGATTTGACTTAGGTTGTACCTGAATGACATAGTTGTTTTCCCTACTTTCTTCAATTTAAGCCTGAATTTTGCACTAAGGAGCTCTTCATCGGAGCCACAATCAGCATCAGGTCTTATTTTTGCCAACTGTGTAGTAGTACTCATCAATATGTTAATTTTTAATTTGGATAAATTCTTGAAACCATGAAATTGAGAATTAGTTCAGTTCAGTCGCTCAGTCATGTCTGACTCTTTGCAACCCCATGAATTGCAGCACGCTAGGCCTCCCTGTTTATCACCATCTCTCGGAGTTCACTCAGACTCATGTCCATCTAGTCTGTGATGCCATCCAGCCATCTCATCCTTGGTCATCCCCTNCGAGTCAGTGATGCCATCCAACCGTCTCATCCTCTGTCATCCCCTTCTCTTCCTGCCTTCAATCTTTCCTGGTATCAGAGTCTTCTCCAGTGAATCAGCTCTTTGTATCAGGTGACCGAAGTACTGGAGCTTCAGCTTCAGCATTAGTCCTTCCAATGAATGTTGGACTGATCTCCTTTAGGATTGACTGGTTTGATCTCCTTGCAGTCGAAGGGACTCTCAAGCATCTGCTCCAACACCACAGCTCAAAAACATCAATTCTTCGGCACTCAGCTTTCCTTATAGTCCAACTCTCACATTTATACATGACTACTGGAAAACCATAGCTTGGACTAGATGGACCTTTGTTGG
This sequence comes from Neotragus pygmaeus, assembly GCA_006410875.1. Lineage (NCBI taxonomy): Eukaryota > Metazoa > Chordata > Mammalia > Artiodactyla > Bovidae > Neotragus > Neotragus pygmaeus. The sequence continues at coordinate 244,673 of SJYV01019542.1, forward strand.
CAAAGTAATCTCTCTGCTTTTTAATATGCTGTCTAGGTTGGTCATAGCTTTCTTCCAAAGAGCTCAAAGATACTGTTGTGTGTATCCCTTGAGGGAAACCAGGACCCTGCCCGAGGCTGCACTATTGTTTCTTGATTGTTCCTCCCTTGTCTCCACATCACCTTCCTTCCCTGATTAGCTATAGTTGGAATCTGCCCTTTGGAACTCAGGGAAGGTCACGGAGTCTACTCCTTATAAACAAGAAACAGTGGACACAGAAAGGCTCCCGTGCCCTCAGGAGGATTTTGCAGGATGTCCAATCCAATTACTACCTCATTTAGAATTCTTTCAAGATAATTTACTTGAATGTCTCTAGAGATGGGACTTCCTACCTCCCGCATAGCCAACTTCATCTTTGGACAGTTTTTACTCTCTTCACCCTTAAATTGCTTCCCAATTCTTTTCTCTTATGCTTTTGGGACTATAGAGTTATGCTACCAGCTCTCCTGCAAGAAAGCTCTTTCATTATTTAAAAATGGCTAACATGCAACCATAAAATTAAAAGAGGCTTGCTCCTTGGAAGAAGAGCTATGACAAACCTAGACAGTATTAAAAAGCAGAGGTATCACCTTGCTGACAAAGGGTCCCTGTAGTCAAACCTATGGTTTTTCCAAATAGTCGTTGAGTTAGTCATATGAGAGTTAGACCATAAAGAAAGCTGAGGGCCTAATTGGTGCTTTTGAACTGTGGTGCTGGAGAAGACTCTTGAGAGTCCCTGGGACTGCAAGAAGATCTAACCAGTCCATCCTAAAGGAAATCAACCCTGAATATTCACTGGAAGGACTGATGCTGAAGCTGAAGCTCCAATATTTTGGCCACCTGATGTGAAGAGCAGACTCACTGGAAAAGGCCCTGATGCTGATAAAGATAAAGGGCAGGAGGAGAAGGGGGTGATAAAGGATAAGATAGTTGGAGGGCATCACCAGCTCAGTGGAGTAACTCCAGGAGATAGCGACGGTCAGGGAAGTCTGGCGTGCTGCAGTTCACGCAGTCGCAAAGAGTCGGACTCAACTTAGGGACTGAATAACAGCATGCCCCATGGGCTTCCCAGGTGATGCAGTGGGAAAGAATCTACCCGCCAATNAGACTCACTGGAAAAGGCCCTGATGCTGATAAAGATAAAGGGCAGGAGGAGAAGGGGGTGATAAAGGATAAGATAGTTGGAGGGCATCACCAGCTCAGTGGAGTAACTCCAGGAGATAGCGACGGTCAGGGAAGTCTGGCGTGCTGCAGTTCACGCAGTCGCAAAGAGTCGGACTCAACTTAGGGACTGAATAACAGCATGCCCCATGGGCTTCCCAGGTGATGCAGTGGGAAAGAATCTACCCGCCAATGCAGGAGCTGCAAGAGACGTGAGTTCAGTTCCTGGGTCAGGAAGATCCCCCAGAGAAGGAAATGGCAGCCCGCTCCAGTGTTCTTGCCTGGGAAATCTCATGGACAGAGGAGGCTGGTGGGCTACAGTCCATGGGGTCGAAAAGAGTAGAACATGACTGTGCAACTGAGCACACAGCATGCCCGGCGAGTTGTCTCCTCCCCTAGGAAACATTCCTCTTCTCTCCAGTTTTTCATCCATGACACAGGTTTATGTTCCATCACCATTTAAGCCCCTCTCCTCCAAACATACCCTGACTTGTCTATGTTCCTATTGAAACATATTGTCAGGAAGTGAACCCAGTATCCCAGGAGGGGCCGCTTAGCTGAGAGCAGAAGGAAGGTACATGTCATCTGCTATTTGCATCCCAGGAATCCCTGATTCCAAACTCCTACACGCACTATAAATTCTTCTGATGCTTGAGGATGTTGCTTTTTCAACTAAACACTAGATTAGGGTCAAAAGAATTAAAAACTTTTTTTTTTCCCTTCGGGACACCCACAGCCCAGGAAACAACCTTGGTGTATCAATTCAGTGCATTCTAAATCTTTTTCTCTCCAATTAGCATGCACCCACCATAGGGTTACAGAAAATAAGATTCTCGGCATTAAAGAACAGTGATACATTTACCTCTTTCAGAGACTCTTGGTTGGTTATCTTAGAGATGCAAGGATGAAAAGAAACAGGACTGATGACAGGTCCAAGTTGTGTACTTTTATCCCAAGAATGTGGGGATGTAGCCTCCTTAGAAGATTTCAGATAGGTAATTTTTTGAAATTATATAAATATCATGTTTTCACTTTAGTAGTAAAAACTATAAATTGATTTCTTTCGAAATTGTCACCCTGGGCTTCATCTCCAGAGCACAGACAATAGCAGATCATTATTATTTTCTTTTCAACAAGAATTTGCTTTTACCAGCAAGAAAATTTGTTGGATAAATACACTTACATCCAGAACGTCTTCTGGCAAAGCCATGAATAATTAATCCAAGCGTGGCTGACTGCAAAGACGACTGTATTACACTAACACTATTAACACTTTGTTGATGAAACTTTTCCCCCTCCACATCACAAACTCAATGTGCCGAATATTTCCCATACTCTTCTGCTTTCATTTCTAATAGCGGAATTGTATATATAAACACGCCTTTATTTGTGTCCTGTTTTGAAACACCAGGCTGATTCTCACTTCTTTACCTTTGCAAGTTTTTCCTGAAATGTAGTGCTGTGAAATAAAGCACTCTGAAAGCTGGTAAGAAACAAAAATCGTTTCTTTTGCTCCTGAACCTGAAATTCAGCCAGGGTTGGTGGGTGGCTTATCTCTGCTCCTTGCAGTTTGACTGGAGACTGGCGCACCTGCTTTCCTGATGCCTCACTCACACGGCTAGGAAGCCGGTGGCGGTGGTCGGCTCTGAGCCTGTCTCTTATACACATCTCGATGTGTATAAGAGACAGNTCTTTTGCTCCTGAACCTGAAATTCAGCCAGGGTTGGTGGGTGGCTTATCTCTGCTCCTTGCAGTTTGACTGGAGACTGGCGCACCTGCTTTCCTGATGCCTCACTCACACGGCTAGGAAGCCGGTGGCGGTGGTCGGCTCTGAGCTCAACAGGACTCCTGGGTGGACCCCAGGTTCTCCCCGCTGAGAGTCTCTGTGGGCTTATTAGCTTCTTCACAGCGTGGTGGCTTGGTTCTAAAAGCAAGCAGCCAAAGACAACCAGAGAAAAACTAAATGTTGGTTTTTAATCTAACCTCAAGTCACAAAGTGTCATTTCTCCATATTGTATTCATGGAAGTCATTCATAAATCCACCCACGTTCAAGGGGAAGGGAATTAAATGTCACATCATGATAGGAGAGTGGAAATTTCTAGAAGGTGTTAGGAGGCCAGAGAGATCGCTGCAGCCTTCTTTGGAAAGCACAGCCTGCCGCAGATCCATCTGCCCTTCGTCCTGAGCCCCTTTTCGGTTTGTTCTCTGCGGAGCCCAGCGCGCCCCTCAAGCTTTGCCCAGGCAGGACTCGCCTCTGCCGCGTCATCGATCCACACCTGCCCACCATTCCCCGCCGGGCCCTGCAGTGCTTTATTCGCATCTAACATGCCCGGCGGACTACGAAGCCCTGAGACCTGGCTCCGCAAGCGCCGGCCCTCGGCGCCCTGTCGGCCGAGCCGGCGGCGGGTGAGGGAGGCTCCTGGTGCGGGACGGCCTTGCACGCGCCGGGCTGCCTCTCCGCTCGGTCGCCGTGAGCTCTGACCCTGGACCCGGCTCGGGGGGCCCGGGCCCCGGCCTCCGCTCCGCGGCTCTGCTGCTCCCGGTGCGGCCCGCAGCCCCGCAGCGGCGCGACCGCCCCCGGGATGCTGCCAGGTTCCACGCGCTGAGTCCACACCCTAGCAAGACCCACGCCGACGTGTCTGCACGTTGAAGTCCCGGAGGCTGTCTCCGAGGACACCTCGGGCTCCCTTCTGAGGGTCTGGGAGCCCACGTCTCCGCCTCCAGTGACAGAGCTGTTTCCTGCCGAAGTGGCTCGGAGAGAGCTCTTCCTCAGCAACGGTTTATTCTCTGTCCTGCTCTGCGCTGCTAAAAGGGGAGTGTGTTTTCAGTGGGTGAAGGGGTGGCCAACGGGAAGCTGTGACGGCGAGGAGAGAAAAGGTTGGAACTTACAGCCGTGGGCTGGGACTCACAGACAGACAGACACACACACACAGTCAGACACACACACAGAGACACACACAGACACACACAGAGACACACACATGGAGTTCCTCACTACCCTGTTCGTGGAAAGAGAAAAGCGCAGGTGGCGACTTCCATCCGCACCCTTGTCCAAGCTCTCCGGCAGCACTTTGACAGGGCTTCACCTGACCTGCCTCTTGAGAAACCTGTATGCAGGTCAGGAAGCAACAGTTAGAACTGGACATGGAACNGTCATAACTTTTCTTCCAAGGAGTAAGCGTCTTCTAATTTCATGGCTGCAGTCACCATCTGCAGTGATTTTGGAGCCCCCCAAAATAAAGTCTGACACTGTTTCCACTGTTTTCCGATCTATTTCCCATGGAGTGATGGGTCCGGATGCCATGATCTTAGTTTTCTGAATGTTGAGCTTTAAGCCAACTTTTTCACTTTCCTCTTTCACTTTCATCAAGAGGCTTTTTAGCTCCTCTTCACTTTCTGCCATAAGGGTAGTGTCATCTGCATATCTGAGGTTAGGAATTAGAGATGTTGAAACCCTCCAGGTGGTGTTGATGGATTGTCCCACAACACCCTTCTGCCAGGACAGACCTTTACCTCTTTCCCAAAACAAAATTATTTTTATGGTCTTCCCATATTCCCTAACTGGGCAGCTTAACTCATCATCATTCTCTTGATTTCACTAAAGAATTCTCTGACCTTGCCTCCCCTAATTCTAATGTAACTAGAACCATAAAATTTAATATAATACAATATCCATTTCAAATTATGGATCTTAAGAAATCCTGTCTTAATTAAATAAAGATTAAGGGATAGATACTTGTAATATTCCATCAAAAGCAACACCTTTCTCTTTCTCACTTGTGAATGGATCATTGGGTAACTTAAAGCATTCATTTTTTTTTACTTTATTTTTTTTTTAATTATTGAAGTATAGTTGATAACATTATATAAGTTGCAAGTATATAGTATAGTGATTCACAGTTTTAAAGGTTATACTTATTAATGGCTACTGCAAGATATTGGCTATCTTCCTCATGTTGTGCAATATATCCTTGTAGCTTATTTTATACCTAATAGTTTGTACCTCTTAATTCCTTTCCCCTGTATTGCCCTTCCTCTCTTCTCTCTCCTGACTGGTAACCACTAGTTTGTTCTCTATATGTGTGAGTTTAAAGCACACATTTTAATGATGTTCATGTTAGGGAATTGTTGACCTGGGCTTGACCTCTTTTTGCTTCCTCATCTCTGTTTACTTTTTTGGAATTTCATCATTCACCACTCTTTCATTACTATTATTGAAATATATTTGATTTACCATATTGTGTTATTCGAGTGTACAGCAAAGTGATTCAACTGCATATATATTTTTTAGTTTATCTCCTATTATAGATTATTACAAGATATTGAACATAGTTTCACATGCTATATAGCAAATCCTTATTACTTATTTTATGTATAGTAGTCTACTAATGGGCTTCCCTGGTGGTAGAGTAGTAAAAAATCCACCTGCCAATGCAGGAGATGTGAGTTCAATCTCTGGGGCAGGAGGGTCCCCTGGAGAAGGAAATGGCAACCTGCTCCAGCATTGTTGCCTGGGAAATCCCATGGACAGAGCTGCCTGGCGGGCTACAGTCCATGGGGTCACAGAAGAGTCGGATATGATTTAGCAACTAAACACCACCAGCAAGTCTATTTATCTCGTACTCCTGATTTATCCCTCCCCCTCCCTCTCCCCTTTGGTCACCATAGGTTTGTTTTCTGTGTCCGTGAAGCATACTCCACTCTCACTGCCCAGTAGCTTTCTCTGCAGTATGTGGTCCTTTCCTTTCTCTGATGACCTACAGTTGTACAGACAAATCCTATCTGACCATGGAACTGCAGCTAAACTGTTACCTCTTCTCAGAAGCCTTCTCACTGCCCAAACTAGAATTAAGTATATGTGATCTTTACCCTGTTTTTGCTGTGCTTTGTGTTCTTCCTGGGGGTTTGTATAGTCTTTATTGTATTGCACTCTGTATCAGATAATTTTGCATGTATCTTTCTCACTAAATAAGTTGAAGAGCAGAGCTTGTACTCTATGTACCTTTATGGGTGTTCCAAACCCATAAGAAAGAAGGTGAAGCCACTTAGTCCTGTCTGACTCTTTGCGACCCCATGGATTGTAGCCTACCAGGTTCCTCTATCCATGGGACTTTCCAGGCAAGAATAGTGGAGTGGGTTGCCATTTCCCATAAAGTACATTAATCCTAGTAAATACTCAATGAATGTTTGTTGAATCTAATTTAATCACTGAGAATTGTGTTAACCATAGTTCAGTTCAGTTCAGTCATTCATTCGTGTCCGACTCTTTGCAACCCCATGATTTGCAGCACGCCAGGCCTCCCTGTCCATCACCAACTCCTGGAATTCACTCAAACTCATGTCCATCGAGTCAGGGATGCCAT
>SJYV01019542.1:251245-310507 GCA_006410875.1 Neotragus pygmaeus
TGCCATAAGGGTGGTGTCATCTGCATATCTGAGGTTATTGATATTTCTCCCAGCAATCTTGATTCCAGCTTGTGCTTCTTTCAGCCCGGCATTTCTCATGATATACTCTGCATATAAGTTAAATAAGCAGGGTGACAATATACAGCCTTGACGTACTCCTTTTCCTATTTGGAACCAGTCTGTTGTTCCATGTCCAGTTCTAACTGTTGCTTCCTGACCTGCATACAGATTTCTCAAGAGGCAGGTCAGGTGGTCTGGTATTCCCATCTCTCTCAGAATTTTCCTGTTTATTGTGATCCACACAGTCAAAGGCTTTGGTATAATCAATAAAGCAGAAATAGATGTTTTTCTGGAACTCTCTTGCTTTTTCCATGATCCAGCGGATGTTGGCAATTTGATCTCTGATTCCTCTGCCTTTTCTAAAACCAGCTTGAACATCTGAACCATAGGGTTGTTATAAATGCAGCCCTAATTTGAAGCAGTGAAGTGCATGCAGTTAATGTTGCTGCTGGAGTACAAATAATTATCATTCTTTCACCTTTGTGGGATTGGTGTTAGAGTATTAATCAGAAGACTGGACTAAGCCATTTCCTGGGTATTCTGAAAGAGCCTGGAGGAAAAGCTTCTGTACTTGTTCTGTATGCACTTTCTAAATGTACTTCAGGTTTGGTTCAGACTTTCCTAGCTCTGTCAATTTTCAGCTACATTAGAACCCTTTGAAACAATAGGATAATGTTCTAAGTTGTTACATAGGCTTTTCCTTTCAGGGTTGCCTGAACACCAAATAAATGTACTCTAAGTAATCTGGTGATATTATTATCAAAGCTCTGGACTACACATTATTATTCTCTGTGTGTATCATTAATGGAATGGTTATTCAAGTTAAATAAGTCATGTTTAGTTCACATTTCAACTGTTTGTATCTAGCATTTAATACAATAAAGAACAATCTGAAATTTCTCATTAAAATGGATCTACTTATGTCAGCAATGAACAAAGCCTCATGAATATGTCCATATATGGAGAGAATGTCCTGTATTCAATAGCTATCATTGAATCACATGGTGTGGACACATAGTTTTCAATTTTATTTTTGCTAGTGAATCTTTCATTCATTGAAAGTCTTAACTGGAAGGCTAATATAAAAAACTAACACAAATGTGGTATGTTGACTGAAGAAGAAAAGAGCTAAGATTATAAACAAAATGATCTGAGAAAACTAGCAAACATGTAGGAAGATTGTATTCAGAAATGAATAATTTGAAAAAATTATTCTATGCTTGTCATTACTTATAAAAGTAACCCATGCCTGTTACAGTGATCATTACTTTAACAATGAAATTAAAATAGATTTCCTATCCAACTAGAACACTATTGCTAAGAGTATGGGCTGCATCTTTCCATACTCTGTCCACATTCATATGCCAAATGGGGGTCATATATCTGTACATGTTGCTATTTTCACCTAACAGTGCAGCATGGGTATCCATCTGGGGCATTCCATAGGATAGGACTCATTTATTTTCATTTAAAAAAATTTTTGGAGTATGGAAATCCCAAAGTTTATTCTACTTTCCATAGAGGATCTTTCAAGGTTTTAATCTGGAAAAACAAGGAGTTTAGTTTTAAAAACAAACCATTTATTATACTTTTAGAGCTAAGATAGTAACAAAAGAAATAATTCTTATAAAGAACAAATTATTCTTACTCTCAGCATTGCATATCTAATTATGGAAAGGTAGTAGTAACTCATTTAAATGTGATAAGATCAGCATGAAAGGGTTTTCATGTGTTTAATACACATGGAGCTTGGGACTTAGGCTAGCATTGACTCTGGGATTTATCATTTACTGCTCTCTGACCTGATTTACATCAAATTACCTCTCTGCTTCCACTTCCTCATCTACAGTAGGGCAAAAATGGCATTTACTTACAAAAATGTTATGAGTACTAAGTGAGATGATAATGCATATAGAGCAATTGACACAATGCCTGGAACATAACAGGTGCTCAAGAAATACCATATATATGGATTTTTTTTCAGGAAGGAGATCTTGTCCTTCCATAAAACTTTGTATATGTTCTCAATCCCCCATTCTTCTCTCCCATACCATTTCACACTGTGGAGTTCTAGATGATTCTGTTTAGTTACTTATAGTGGTATATTAAAATAATATGATAAAAGTCAGTATAGACTTTGAGTTCTGTAATGTCATTTATTTTGTTGTCCCTATGTTTATAGTCACCTTCAATTTTATTTGGTTTATATTAGCTCATCTTTAATTTCATTAAGATAGCCTATCAGTATACAGATTCATTTCAGTTATCTATGATTGTGGCTTGAATTATTTCCCAAGGGCTGTTTCTCTAAATATCTGTGACTGTATAATTTATTACTTTGAAAGTCATATATTAGACAGTCTTTTCCAAGTAAAAGAACTCATTCATTCTTCCATTATCAGGCATTAAATGAAATAGTAAAATTTATATTCTTTGATATTATTTTAATTTGTGCTCTTTATATAACATTGTCAAATATATGGAAAATAATTGGATAATTACTTTATGTAAAATTAGATTAGAGAGCACAATAACAAAAGAAATAAGTGATATATTGGCTGAGTTATTTAAGGAGTGAGGGAATAAATGAGTAATAAAATAATTCCTTCAAGGAACCAGTTGAAAACCCATGTGGCAATTTAAAGTCACTGTAACTTATTACAGTTTTACCTACATCATCTACAAAGTACAGGAATTGGAATTTCTTCTTTTTATTAAGTTTAGTGAACTTCCACAGTGTAGATAAAAGAGAGAAGACTACATCTAAGTTTTTTATGTAATGCCTAAAAGTTGCCCCAAACTATCAAGACTGTTGAACTAAGGCTAAGAGTTACAAATGAAGTTGAACTGACGACCGGAGTGGGGGGCTGGGGAAGAATGTTTTAGTTAGGGAGAACAGGGGATCATCTTTGAGGAGGAGGCAATATATGAATGGAGACCTACATGATAAGAAGCCAGTCAGGTTAATAGATGTAAAAGGAATGTTCTCTGCAGAAGGGACAGCAAAAGCAAAAAAGCATTCTGAGTGGAGAATGTATTTCCATAACAGAATGTTTATTTGGGTGTTGGGAGCAACAGGAACAGATAGCAGGCAGTAGGAGGCTGCCAGAGATGTAGGCAGAAGGCAGCTCAGCAGGGCCTCCTAAACCATGTAGGGCATTTGCCTTTTAATCCCATAGAGAAAGCCAGGGGAGGTTTTCAGCAGAGTAGCAGCCTGATGGAATACACAATTTGAAAACATCACTGCTGTGTAGAGAATGGACTGCAGGTGGGGTGAGGGATGGGAAGGCAAGAGAGAAAGGTTGAAATGGTCCAAGAAGGAGTTGTTAATGAGGTAGACTGGGATGACAGCAATACCAAGACATCCGGAGAGCCTGGTGGCAGGAGAGAAGACTAAGGATCAAGAAAGATTTTTCACAAAGGAAATAAATTTTGCTCAGGGAGTCCAGGTATTGATTGCATTCTTTGCTTCTGCTTGCTAATCAAAAAATATAGCCAATATTGAATTTCAAAGTGCTCTCTGTTTGTTTAAGTATTTGACCTGGTAAAATGGAACAGTTTTCAAAGACTTTAACAAAATCAAAATTGATTCAATTTATCGCCCCTTTAGAATTAATGTGCCAAAATTGCTTAAGAGAAACCATGTTACAGGTGGCAACTTACTCTTTCTCTTAAAGATGTTAATAGTACTTTATCTGATGCTAAGGGGCTATAAAATTAAATGTAAGAATTAGAGTTATATGATTTGGGCTGCATGAAAATAATAATAGTAATATATTTAACATTTGCCAGTCTATTATACTTTTTTTTTGTCAAACACACTCTCCTAAGCCCTAAAATAGATAGCTTTTAATCTTCACAATAATCTCATAAGAAATACATTCTTCTCAATTTTGTAGAACATAGATAACATAGCCAAAGAAGCCAGAATGCAGGCTTCGATGAACTAATAATTGTGCTGTTAAAGTGCTGCACTCAGTATGTCAGCAAATTTGGAAAACTCAGCAGTGGCCACAGGACAGAGAAAGGTCAATTCTCATTCCAATCCCAAAGAAGGGCAAATGTCAAAGAATGTACAAACTACCATACAGTTGCACTCATTTCATATGGTAGCAAAGTTATGTTCAAAATCCATCCAGATAGGCTTCAGCAGAATGTGAATTGAGAACTTCCAGATAAACAAGCTGGGTTTAGAAAAGACAGAGGAACCAGAGATGAAATTACCAACTTTCTTTGGATCATAGAGAAAGCCAGGGAATTCCAGAAAACATCTACTGCTCTTTCATTGACCACACTAAAGCCTTTTGACTGTGTGGGTCACAACAAACTGTGGAAAAGTCTTAAAGAGATGGGAATACCAGACCACCTTACCTGTCTCCTGAGACACTTGTATGCAGGTCAAGAGGCAACAGTTAGAACTGAACGTGCAACAGTGGACTGGTTCAAGAATGAAAAAGGAGAATTTCAAGGCTATGTATTGTCACCCTGCTTTTTAACTTAAATGCAGAGTATATCATGCAAAATACCAGGCTGGATAAATCACAAGCTGGACCCAAGATTGCTGGGAGAAATATCAACAGCCTCAAATATGCAGATGGTATCACTGTAATGGCAGAAAGTTAAGAGGAACTAAAGATCCTCTTGCTAGAGGTGAAAGAGGAGAGTGAAAAAGCTGGCTTGAAACTCGACATTCAAAAAACTAAGATCATGGCATCCAGTCCCAGCAGTTCATGGCAAACAGAAGGGGGAAAAGTGGAAACAGTGACACATTTTATGTTTGGGCTCCAAAATCACTGTGGATGGTGACTGCAGCCATGAAATTAAAAGACACTTGTTCCTTGGAAAGAAAGCTATGACAAAACTAGCCAAAGTATTAAAAAGCAGAGACATGACTTTGTTCCATGGACTCCAAGGAGATTAAACCAGTCAATCCTAAAGGAAATCAACCCTTAATATTCATTGGAAGGATAGATGCTANCTTGTTCCTTGGAAAGAAAGCTATGACAAAACTAGCCAAAGTATTAAAAAGCAGAGACATGACTTTGTTCCATGGACTCCAAGGAGATTAAACCAGTCAATCCTAAAGGAAATCAACCCTTAATATTCATTGGAAGGATAGATGCTAAAGCTCCAATACTTTGGCCACCTCATGCAAAGAGCTGACTCATTGGGAAAGACCCTGATGCTGTGAAAGATTGAAGGCAAAAGGAGAAGGGAGCAGCAGAGGATGAGATGGTTAGATAGCATTGCTGACTCGGACATGAATTTGAGCAAATTCTGGGAGATAGTGAAGGACAATGAAGCCCGGCATGCTGCAGTTCATGGGGTCACAAAGCATCAGATGCAACTTAGTGACTGAACAACAATAAAGAAGTTAGAATGTGGGCCTCAACACACTAATATTGTTTTGTGTCATTTTTATACTTTTTGGTGCATCTAACCTTCTCCCTTCACCTGTGACCACACATTCAAGCTTTTTTCCTGTTACCATGGCAAATTAACTGCTCTTCTGCCTTAGTCAGCTTCCTCTTTCTTCACTGAACCCCATTCCTTCTCACCTCATCAGTGACGTGGCTCAGTCAGTTACCTTTTCTTTCATGTTTAGAACTTCTCTCTCAACTTTATTATTGCCATCCACATTCATTCATACTGCTAAAATGAAAGAAAGGAAAAGCCATCTCTGGTCTTCTTGTGCATACATGCATGTTCAGTCTCTCAGTCGTGTCCAACTCTGTGACCCATGTACAGTAGCCCATCAGGCTCCTCTGTCCATGGAATTCTACAGACAATAATATGGGAGTGAGTAGCAATCATTTCATGGGAAATAGATGGGGAAACAGTGGAAACAGTGTCAGACTTTATTTTGGGGGGCTCCAAAATCACTGCAGATGGTGACTGCAGCCATGAAATTAAAAGACACTTACTCCTTGAAAGAAAAGTTATGACCAACCTAGATAGTATATTCAAAAGCAGAGANAAAGGAGAGTGCTGGGAGGGTGAATGTACCCAGAATAGCTATGTTGGTGCTGTTCATTCTTGTGATTATTTCTGAGGGCAGAGATTCACATGTACTTTTTCAGTTGCTTGGATTGAGAAACTGACAAACTCAGATTGCCTGCTCCTCCCCTACGACCAGTGTTCGCCTTCCCCAGGCCCTGAGAGAATCACTGGAACAGGGCTTATAGCTTGCAGGACTGTGGAAGTGACCAGAGTTAATACTGGTAATAAACTTGAGTATTACTTAGGCTTCCATGAGTCATATGAGGAAGACAGGAGCTGAGAAAAAAAAAAAAATGAGGCATTGGTCAGTCTGAATTGACCATAGTTAAAACGTGAAAGGCAGACAATTACTTGGAGACTGTTGACTTGGTAAGTGAGATAAAGAAGGAAAAGAAGGATTTGGGGGTTGTTTCTGTTTTTTTTTTTCCCCCCTCTCCTCTAATGCACCATTGCTAAGCAGTGTTTCTCTAAACCATGTTATTAAGCATTTTTAGCAATACCTAGTGTCAGTAAGAGTCAGTGCAGGACAGCATTGGTTGAGGTGGGACTGGATTACTTCGTCCTCGCCCTGCCACTGATTGGCTCTGCTCACTTTATTCCCTTAATTTCCTTATGTAGAAATGTAAAATTTTACTGTATGAACCTTATGTGTCCAGTTTTAAATAGTATTCATCGCACATGCTTGGGCTCCACATTTTAATTATGTGGAATTTTTAAATGTACAGAAAATCCACAGGTTAACAGGAATAGAATTCCTTGCTTGAAAGCATATTAGTTTCCATTAGTAAACACATCTAGTTTTTATTTACTCCTAGATCTTCTACTATCCTTTCTCCCTGAAAGACTGATTTTCTTCTTCCAGTTAAAAATAAACAAGGTTAAATAAATCTACCCTGATGTCATACTATTCTTGGGACCCAAGGGTCACACCATTGTGCACTTGGTGATAAAGTGCAGAAGCTGTATTGTGTGTCCAAGTCCTCGGTCAGCCCTTCGAAGAAAGGGCAGCTCTGATAACAGGATTGATTCTACATGTCTTCAGAGAGCTGATGCTTTACTGAATTTATATTCTGGCAGATATGGTGAATAAGCAATTCAGTGTGTTGTTTTTTTTTCTTTTATATGCACTTGGTAAATATAATAGTAGCTTTTTATCAGGAATCTGAGACTGGAAGAATTCTGTATTTGCAGCATTGATTGATTATTCTTTACACTAGTCTTTGACTATATAACTGTAAGTGTCCTTTTAGAAAACTGAGCTAAAGTCCCCTTGAGGTTCCCTGAACTCAATGCATCATGCTGCTCCTTCATGTACTCGAACACAAAGAGTGTGGTGGAAAGACCCTAAATATAGACACTTAAGTAGAATTTAAAATTGAATCCATGGTTCCTGCTTTGTCTCCTGCTGTGCAAGCGGGTTCTTTACCACTGAGCTCAGGTTCAATTCCTGGGTAGGGAAGATCCCCTGAAATAGGAAATGGCAACCCACTCCAGTATTCTTGCCTGGAAAATCACATGAACAGCCCAAGAGTCACAAAAGAGTCGGGCATGCCTGAGTGACTAAACAGCAGCAACAATAACTGCATCTGATATTTTCAGGGTGTTATTAAAGAGCCAATAGGACATTTTAAAATGCTTAATATATGTGGCTTAGTGATCTATTATGTATACAGCAAATCAGAATATGGAAAACCGAGGTGGGGCAGAAAAGATGGGTGAGGTTGAGATAGAGAAGTAGAGAGGACAATGAAGTACTATCACTTTAGAAAAGGGAGAAAAGACAGAATTGCAGAAAAATAGGTTATCATTCACAAAAGCCTTCTTTAACTGCATTTGTATTTTCAGACTTTTTCTCTCATCGACCATTGTTTGATAGGCTAAGTAGTGTAAAATGAGATTGGTAAAGACACTCCCACAGAGTGTTTTTGTAAGTCAGTCTGTGAATATTTAGATGGTCCTTCCACCAAATCCAATTTCCTGCTATAGGAGCAGTTCTGAAAGTGGACACATGAAAGCAGGGGTGGAAAGATTGAGAACAGCAGCGGAACCGGCTCTGGAGCCACGGAGGGCTGAGCCCCGCGGGTGCTGGTGGGGAACACTCTGTGGTTTGTTGGCTGCCTGTTGAAATTGTCTTTGGGAAGCTGTTGATGTCCATTTTTAAGCTTTTTTTAATCCTAGAATTTTTGCTTGGAAACAAGTAGGCAGCAGCCTGAGTCTTGCTGGGACTGCCCTCAGAATCACCAGATAAACCACAATTAATGACAGTGTTTATTTATTTATTTATTTATTTTGGTCTGCAACTCATGGTATGTGGGATTTTAGTTCCTTGACCAGGGATCAAACCTGCACCGCTTGAGTGGAAGAATACTGTCTTAGTCACTGGATTGCCAGGGAAGTCTGACAGTTATGTTTTAAAATGCTTAGAGTCATTCCTCTGTTTACCTTAATAATCCTGAGAACACGATAACTAAACATTCTGAACACAGAGCCAGAACCGAGAGAAACCTGTATACTTTGCTCATCGGGCGCTCCACCATTATGGAGTAGATCATAAAATCAGTCCGGTGTGCTTCTTTCCCAGGGGAGGATGGTGTGGCTGGCACAAATAGTGCCTCAGCATAGGACTGCTCCCAACAAAAGCAGCACTTAATCCCTAGATTCCTCCCTGTCAGAGGCCACATCTCCTTCTTTTACTCATTTAAAGACACCGCATATCTATCTGCCTCATTTAATTCCCTTGGGCATTTGTGGGGCTTGACCCACCTTATTCCCTGGGTCTTATTCCATCTCATATAATTAATTTCCCCTTCCTCATCTTGCCCAGATTCACTGATTGAAGAAACAAGTCTCGGGCTTTAGTCTTTCCCAAAGACATCTATTTATGCATCTATCCCATGACTACGTTGTCTTGGTGTCTTCCCAGAGAAGGCTTCCTCCCACCAAGTTACATAGCTGTAGTCTCCAAGGCACCAGAAGCTGTGTTCTCCTGATTTGTTTTGAATTGTGAGTTAGATTTCTTTTCAGGTAACATTTAAGAAAACTTCATTTTCCTGTGACTCATCTGTCCTTGTGATGATCGTGACTCAAAGATTTATTAAGTATGACTTTAAAATGCAATATGTATATATTTTCAATTCTGAAACAAGCATCTTCTTTGTTGTTGCTGCTGTGTTGCCTTTACATCATGATTCTAGACCAAAACTCATTTTTTCAGTGAACCCAGCTCTGTGAAGGAACAGGATTTATTTTGGAAATGTTTGTCAGAATACTTTTGAGCTTTCAAAAAGATGAACAGTTCTCTCTTCATATCTTAGGTACTGAATAGTCATAGGTGTCCTTGACTTTCTCCGGCCTCTTCCAACCTGAAACCCCTTCCTGGTGAATCATGGATGGAGGAGCTTCCGTAGAGGGCTGCAGCCTTCTCTCACTGATTTGCAAAGATCAGAAGAGGGCAGGCAGGAGAGCACTGAGGGGCTTTGGTAAAGTTGGGTATCAGGCTACTTGGAAGACATGGCCCTGAAATGAGAGTTCCTCCTCCTACAGTTGTTTTATTGTGTCTGTGTCTCTTCTTGTCTACACATACAGATATGTTAGGTTGTGATCAGACTTGTTAGTCTCCCTTTCCTGTCTCCATTCTACTCTCCTCACATTATAGCATGCCCGTTATTTAACGTTACTCACGTTTTTATCTGTAAGAATGCATATCTAATTGGCTTGAAATTAACTGATAGACGTGAAAGCATCCAGCCCAGTGTCCTGCCACATCTCTGTATTGCCGGAAGCCCCTGCTCATTTAGTCATGCTCCTGAAGAATGCAGTTGACCCTTGAACAACACAGGTCACTTTGACATGGATGTTTTTTCAATTGTAAATACTATAATATTTAGTAATGTAAATACTATTATGGTAAAGAGACCCAGATTTGATCCAGAAACACATACACAATTAGATATACAATGAAAGAGAATATTTAACATTTGGTCAAATGGGTCCTGCTTGGATTTCACAGTATATTTCACTGTAAATTTACTATCTTTTGACTTGGCACTCATATTGGAGGACTTTTTTTTTTCTCTCATTCAGAGTTATCAGTTGTAATCATAATACTTTACCACAGTATAAAATACTGTTATTTCCTATACTTTGGGAAAATATGTCTCAATATTTTTTTCTCTTTAAAATCTTCTGCCCACCTTCCCTTCTCTTTACATCCCACATTAAGATTTAATTCTTAAATTACTCTGAATTTCGGAGAAATGTCCAGATTTCTTTTTACCCCATATGTTTTGGTTTTCCAAATATTGCACACTAATGAAAATTCCCTGTGCATCTGTAGTAAATAAACCTTTGAATTACTAATTGTTTCAGATTAGCCCCCTAGATCTTTAGCAGCTGTCTTTATGGCATTTTCAGCCCACAAATTCAGTCTGTTTATTTCTGGGACTTTAATCATCGGCCATACACACAGGCAGAGAGGTCTTGGTTGCCTTGTAGACAAAGTGAGGGCAGCATCTGTATGTGCTGTAGCCTGGGGGCAGGGAGGGGGGTCTACTACTCATCCTTTATCTCCTCCTCTCACCTTGTGTCATTCACTGCCAGACTGCCAGCAGAGAATGCCACAGCCTGGGGGGCTGAAACAGCACAAATGGATGTTCTCACAATCTGGAGGCTAGAAATCTGGAAGCCTATGATCAAGGTGCTGGCAGAGTTGGGTTCTGGGAATGCCTCTCTCCTCAGCTTGCAAACAGCTGCCTTCTTGCTGTGTTGTTAGGAGGTCTTTCCTCTGTTGATACTCTTTGGTTGTCTCATCTTCTTAAAAGGACACCATCGTGTCTGATTGTGGCCCACTCTTCTGGCCTCATTTAACATTAATTACCTCTTTAAAGGCTCCCGTTTGAAATACAGTCTCCTCAGGGGTTAGAGCATCAACATATGAATTTGAGAGGCCACAATCCAGACCCTAGCACAGCTTAAAGAGGAAATTACATCTTCCAATAGACTCTCCAGCTCTCCTTTCCCCTTCTCTCCACAAGCTTCCTGCTCTGGGATACTGATCTCTATGGGCTCCAGGTCCTCTGGCTTCTGGTGGTGTCCAGCCAATGGGTACATTAGTGGAAAATGGGGGAGAGGGAGGAAGAGACGGGGTCTTGCTCAGTGCATAGTCCCCTGGGCTCCTTCCCTGCAGGACCAACATGGGCTGGCACATCCCCTGACCAGCTTTCAGCTCCGCTTAACCCCACAGTCTCCAGTTTCTGTGACTCCCTCTCTCTCGCTCCCTTCAGGCCTGGGGATGTGGTAGTGAGGTGATTACAGACTCCATAGTGGAGCCTGGTGGGCTGCCATCTATGGGGTGGCACAGAGTCAGACACAACTGAAGCGACTTAGCAGCAGCAGCAGCAGCAACCTCCTCCTCTGGAGTTTGCCTTTACCATGCTCA
This sequence comes from Neotragus pygmaeus, assembly GCA_006410875.1. Classification (NCBI taxonomy): domain Eukaryota; kingdom Metazoa; phylum Chordata; class Mammalia; order Artiodactyla; family Bovidae; genus Neotragus; species Neotragus pygmaeus. Next base: position 262,743 of record SJYV01019542.1, read on the forward strand.
GTTGGGTTTAAGCTTTGGGTCTGGCATTAGTGAGCATTTCTGAGTCCCAATTTGCNGCAAACTGAAAGCAAAGAAATCAAGGTTAGTGATATTTACATCAGAAAAAAAAGAGGCTTTAGGCAAAATAATAATGAGGCAAAGCAGATAATTATATAATAATAAAGAGGTCAGTTCAGAAAAGGATATAATAAAGTGTAAATATATATATATATAGTCACCATATATAGAGAATTGTTACCTGTTCAGAAGGGAGAAATAGACAACAGTACAATAATAGAAGGGGTAATTCAATACCCTACTTTCAACAATGGATAGATTCATCAGACAAGAAATGAATCAGGGAGCATTGGGTTTAAGCTGTATGTTAGACTAGATGAACCCAACAGAAACAAAATGATCCACCCAACAGCATCAGAATAAACATCCTTCTTAAGCGCACATAAAACATTTTTAAGGACCAATTATAAAATGCTAGGCCAAACAAAAATCTTAATAAAGTTAAGAATATTGAAATCATATCAAGCATGCTTTCCAATCATATGTATGAAATAAATATCAATTATTAAAAACTAAAAATGAAAATTTTAAATAGTTTGTAATTACATTTCTGAGCTGAGTGCTTGAAGGTGCCAGTTGAACTGAAAAGCAAGTGTTGTTTATTTCATTGTCAAGGTGAGAGTATGATGGAAGAGAGTTTCTAACATACTTTGGGACCAATTTAAACATTCCAAGGGAAAAACTTCCCTGCTTAATAGTTATGCAAAATATTTTCTTTGAGTGAATCTTGAGTTAGAGAACAATTTAGATCTTCTCTAACTTCTTTTACTAACAGTTCATACTTTTAACATATGTAACAATAGACAAAGTCAGGAAAGTTGTCTTGCAGATACTTTTTTTCTTGATCAAAATTTTTTTGGTTTCATGAGTTTACCAATATTGAAACCTAATAATTTCCTTTTATAAATTGCCTTCAAATTTATTTTAATTTTTGTGTCTTAAAAAAGTTAAGTCAGTGGCAAAAGTAAAAAATATTTCATGTAAATTGAAACATATGTCAATCAATTAACACAAATAAGGTTTTGCCATTAGGTTCTAAGTCTTATTTAATCGTGATATTTTAAAACTTCATGGGAGTTTGATATTTATATGCAAACTGATTTCAAGAATCTATGAGGGGCAAAGGAAATAAATACAAAAGTAGGAAATAGGCAATGGATAGGTTTTGAACTGAAAGTTTTGTTAGATACTGGGTAGAGAAGCTGATACTTGGTAGAGAAGCCAAGTGATAATGAGATGATATATCAGAGTGATTCCAACTCAAGATGATACATGGAATTCTCTGGGAAAAAAACGGCATTTAATAAATTCTGGGTTCATTCTTAGGTCTGAATGACTTTATATAATATTTGTTTTCTTATTTTTAAAATCCTTTAAATGAACTANGCCATATTTCAGATTCCACATGTAAGTGATATCATATGGTACGTGTCTCTCTCTTTCTGACTTACTTCACTTAAGAATAATAATCTAGTTGTATCAATGTCACTGAAAATGACTTTATTTCGTTCTTCTTTGTGGCTGAGTAGTATTTCATTGTATATGTATGTATACCACCTCTTCCTGATCCACTCCTCTGTTGATGGATATTCAGGTTGTTTACATGTCTTAGCTGTTGTGCATAGTGCTGCTCTGAACGTAAAGGTACGTGTATCTTTTTAGTTTAGAGTTTTGTTTGGATATATGCCCAGGAGTGAGATTGCTGGACCATATGGGCATTCTGTTTTTAGTTTTCTGAGGAACCTGGGAGTAGGTTTCTTAAAGAAGAAAGTAGTGAAACATAACTAATAGTTTTGAGTGAACAACCTAGAAAAACATCAAGTCACATTTGTAAGGTGCTTTGTATCTCAGTGCTAGTATATATTACCAGTATTCCAGACAAGTAGAAAGAAAAAATATGTTGCTAGCAAATGATCTTTTATATAAAATGGTTTATAAAATAGAGCTGAAATAACTGACATTCATAAAAACATAGTGTTCACAGTCATAAACTCTGTTTTACTGGAAGTTTTCCTGCCTTGAGTCTGCAACTATTAGCAGAGGAAAGCCATTTTCCCTAGGATGTTTTATATGTTAAATTATCAGCATTAGCGCAAGAAATTCAAAATTTAAGTTCACCAAAGAAACCTTTTTGCCTTGAATTGCAAGTGATCTCTCATTGGAAATGTGAATAATATGAACTCAGCAAACTAGGAATGTTGCACAGTGAATGGTAAATAAAAGGGACTGAGTTGGGTAGAAACGTCTGAAATTATTTAGGACTGATACAAGGAATCTGCCATGAATTCTTTTTTTAAGTGACCTAAAGCCTTTGTCTCAGATTTCATATCTCAGGGACCAGAGGGAGAGTGCCCTTTGAGAACATATAATATATCTAGATCTAAATAAATAAATTGGGGTGGTACCTACTATTCTGTTCTACTCCATATTCTAGTTTTCCATTCTATACATATGTCTATTCAATATCTGCATGTATGTATTCTGTGTATACTAAAGTTAGACCTGGTACATTGAATGGGAGCTCTCCTTGGTATGTGCTAATTCGCTTCTTTCCCGTCTAACGCTTTGTGACCCTATGGATCATAGTTCGCCAGGCTCCTTTCTCCATGGGATTCTCCAGGCCAAGAATACTGGAGTGGGTTGCTATGCCTTCCTCCAGGGGATCTTCGCAAACCAGGGTCTCTTGTGTATCCTGCATTGGCAGGCGGGTTCTTCACTACTAGAACCACCTGGGAAGCCTGCTGCCCTTGGTACGCTTCAAATATGCATGCATACATACACACACATTCCTAAGGTAGGCTCATCTACTACTTCCTTTTTATCTGTCTGTTCTCTCTTATTTCAATTGTGCTATGACCATTGGTTTATAGAATATACCGTATAGATATATCTAGAACAAGATTGTAGGATATATATAGGAAGAATATAGTTCTAGATAACTTAGACAGTTTCTGTTGTTGTACAGATGTTTTTGCATATGTTAGCTTCCAAACAAGGCTTAAATTCCTTGAGAGTAAAGATTGTACTTTACAGTCTTCATTAATATATATGTAATCAGTATCTATTGTATACTAAAAATAATTTTTAAAGCATCATGATAGGAGCTAAGTGAATTAGGCAGGGCATAATTTAAATATTTGTAAAATATGTCACTTGTCCTCAGAGGACCTTTTAATCTCATTAGGGGTGCAAATGGACACTAACATTCATATCTAAACAGTTTAAGAAAGTCATTGAAGTAGTTTTGGTGGAAAGGTGGTGGATGCAAATCTATATCAGACTCAATGATCCAAATTGGAACCTTGGTCTCATGACACCTTAAGTATAATGTTTTAAACAAGGTCAATTCTAAATAAACGTTAAATATCCATGTATTTCAACCGTCTTGTTTTTTGTACAAAGGAAATGAAGTTAGTGGAATTGCTCAATTTCATATATTTTTACCTTTCAGTTTCTCTCCTTGATAGTGCCTAGCAACTTCTCCCATGCACTGCTCTGATTCATCCTACCCGGTTTACTAATGATTCCTTAGAACTGGGCTTAATCTGGGTGGAAGGGATAATGTGAGACATAGAAAGATCTACACGCGAAGAATTTAAAACATGTTGCACCACAAGATGATTCACACCACATGCTGTTGGTTTCAAAATACTATCCCCCACATTCTTTTCTTAGGTAATTGAACCTACCATCTGCATTTCTTATAAGCCCCAAATGTCCATCTGTATAAATTTTATGCAGTTCCCATTCATCAGCCACTTCATGTCTGTTTTACCTTTCATTGTAATCTCTCTCTTACTTGTGTGTACTTCCAATGCAGGAAAAATATGGGCCACTGCCAAAAAATTTTGAAATGCAATTATTTTGAGAAGTTAATACATAAGACAATTGAAAAGGAGTCTGGAGTTTAAAAAAAAAAAAAACAGTTAAAGTAACTCATTTAGGGGTTCAAAGTTCTCAAACCAACCGTCTTGAAGGGAGACCACATAGAAAGTATGTGGTCTAAACATTTCTAAATATTGGAGTTAGCATCTTAGGCCTGATACCTTGTAAACTGTTCTTATCTTCTTTGTTTTGTTTTAATTAGAACCACATTTCAGGATAAAATGTTCCATTAACAATTCTCCCAAGGGCCACATTCAGCTGTATGAAATGTTGCAGTGGGCGGAGAGCATGAATGCATTTGGTGATGGAGATAAAATAACAGTGGATATACCAGTTCTTTCCTTTTAGGAGAGTTTTATTTATTTCAATGAGAACTTAGCACATGCACAGATCGTGAGTATACAGGCCTCTATGCCCAGGATCTGTATAATTACAGGGTAAAGAAGGCGGTATTACACATGCCCTTCCTTTCACATACTCTTAATGTTTCTTCTGTATTGTAGTGTTGTAGTTCTGGCGTAGAACTGAGCTGAGATTTCTGGCATGACTGGCTGGGCTATATTCTGCAACAGGGGGACAGAAAATTAAAACGTAGTCAAGGAGGAGGGCTGAAAAAAATGGATTTGGGAAATAAAAACAGCACATATTTCCATATGAGGCTGAGCAGACAGAAAAGGGATGTACTGCACTGGGTTGTTCCCTATAGTGAAATAATTGTAACCAGACCCACAGAGCAGTTACCACGGGCCTTCTGCCAGGACTGTGCTTGAAAATAGCTTTGTTATGTCTACACACACACAGACAATACACTGTCCTTTAGCACTTTTCAAGTTCAAATATTGTAGAGCCAATTTTCATTGAACTCAAGTTTGTACCTTAACTGATGGTCAGTGGTTTAAAACAATGGACCTTTCAAAGTTATCCTTTACTGCTAGAAAGGTCCTGGTCATTAGGCTTATTCACCTTGTATTCTCTTGAGATTGAGCCAATGTTTTCCATCCCCTTCCTAAGATAAGGAAACAAAAACTTGATGGATGATTGAGTTGCTCTGAGACTCAACTGAGAACAGAGAAGCTGTCAGGTTATTATTCACTGAAAGTATGTTGATCTTAATACTGTAATAATAAAGATTATTTCTTATAATAAATGTTATTTCTTAATAATACTTCTCAGTCTTGTTGCAATCGCCAGAGTTTTTCACATATAGCTGATCAAATGTCATTTTCAAGTGTCATATATAGAAATGTCTCATGTTCTAAATATTCAAATTGTGATTTAATCTAAGCAGTAATGCTGAAAGATTGGGAGTGGGAAAGGTCTCTTCCACATGTCCTCTGGGATTTGACTGATTTGATAGCACTGATATAATCTGTGATATGCGATCCTCTCCACCACCTTGACAGAAATCTGAAAGGACACTATATCTGAGAATTCTATAAGTAATGACATGACTCTGAAAAAATATGTTGGGAAGTTTCTCCCAGTTTAAGTCCACACACAAAAAAGAGGAGGTATAGAAGAAAGGAGTTCAGAAGGAAATTTCTCATTTTTCTTATCTTTGAAAGTTGTATAAAGAGACGACGGGTATTAGTAACTCTACACAAGGACATCACCAGATGGTCAACACTGAAATCAGATTGATATATTCTTTGCAGCCAAAGATGGAGAAGCTCTATACAGTCAGGAAAAACAAAACCAGGAGCTGACTGTGGCTCGGATCATGAACTCCTTATTGCAAAATTCAGACTTAAATTGAAGAAAGTAGGGAAAACCACTAGACCATTCAGGTATGACCTAAATCAAATCCCTTACCACTATTGGAAGTGAGAAGTAGATTTAAGGGACTAGATCTGATAGAGTGCCTGATGAACTATGGTTGGAGGTTTGTGATAGTGTACCGGAGACAGGGATCAAGACCGTCCCCAAGAAAAAGAAATGAGAAAAAGCAAAAAGGCTGTCTGAGGAGTCCTTATATATAGCTGTGAAAAGAAGAGAAGTGAACAGCAAAGGAGAAAAGGAAAGATATACCCATTTGAATGCAGAGTTCCAAAGAATAACAAGGAGAGATAAGAAAGCCTTCCTCAGTGATCAATGCAAAGAAATAGAGGAAAACAATAGAATGGGAAAGACTAGAGATCTCTTTAAGAAAATTAGAGACATCAAAGGAACTTTTCATGCAAAGATGGACACAATAAAGGACAAAATGGGATGGACCTAACAGAAGCAAAAGATATTAAGAAAAGGTGGCAAGAATACACAGAAAAACCATACAAAAATGATCTTCATGACCCAGATAATCATGATAGTGTGATCACTCACCTAGAGCCAGACATCCTGGAATGTGAAGTCAAGTGGGCCTTAGGAAGCATCACTACCAAGCAAGCTAGCAGAGGTGATGGAATCCCAGTGGAGCTATTTCAAATCCTAAAAGATGATGCTGTGAAAGTGCTGCACTCAGTATGNGGAATGGGTGAATTTAACTCAGATAACCATTATATCTACTACTGCGGGCAGGAATCCCTTAGAAGAAATAGAGTAGCCATCATGGTTAACAAAAGAGTCAAAATGCAGTACTTGGATGCAATCTCAAAAATGGCAGAATGATCTCTGTTAGTTTCCAAGGCAAACCATTCAATATGACAATAATCCAAGTCTATGCCTCAACTAGTAAGGCTGAAGAAGCTGAAGTTGAACGGTTCTATGAAGACCTCCAAGACATTTTAGAACTAACACCCCCCAAAATGTCCTTTTCATTATAGGGGAATGGAATGTAAAAGTAGGAAGTCAAGAAACACCCGGGGTAACAGGAAACTTGGCCTTGGAATACAGAATGAAGCAGGACAATGGCTAATAGAGTTCTGGCAAGAGAATGCACTGGTCACAGAAAACACCCTCTTCTGACAACACAAGAGAAGACTCTACACATGGACATCACCAGATTGTCAACATTGAAACCAGATTGATTATATTCTTTGCAGCCAAAGATGGAGAAGCTCTATACAGTCAGCAAAAACAAGACCAGGAGCTGACTGTGGCTCAGACCATGAACTCCTTATTGCCAAATTCAGACTTAAATTGAAGAAAGTAGGGAAAACCACTAGACCATTCAGGCATGACCTAAATCAAATCCCTTATGATTATACAGTGGAAGTGAGAAATAGATTTAAGGGCCTAGATCTGATAGATAGAGTGCCTGATGAACTATGGAATGAGGTTCNGGGATTGGGGGCAGGAGGAGAAGGGGATGACAGAAGATGAGATGGCTGGATGGCGTCACTGACTCGATGCACATGAGTTTGGGTGAACTCCGGGAGTTGGTGATGGACAAGGAGGCCTGGCATGCTGCAATTCTCGGGGTCGCAAAGAGTCCGACATGACTGAGCGACTGAACTGAGCTGAACTGAACTGAGGCACTGGACTGTCTTCATCATGTGAATAAGCTTACTTAACCCTCATCAAAATCTCCTGAGCTGAGTTGCGTTATTGTCCCCACTTTACAGATGAAGACACGAGTTATAGAAGCTACGTGATTCCCAAGGTCACTCATGTATGAAGTCAAGGTATTTGAATCTGGCAGTCTGAATTTGAAGTCTACATTCTTATATTTCTGAATGATACATTCAGTGTGATATTATTTATGTCTTAAAAAAGTCTCTCCACAATATGACTTCTGTGAGTAGTTATATGTGATGTATGTATGCAAACACAGAAGAAGATGTCTTAGACTTAAATGTATATGAAGTTGAACGGTGATTACCTCTAGAAAGAGTTGAGAGGAAGGTCAACATTGAGATGGCCTTCAAATGAGCTTTACATTCATCTGTGGGGACTTCCCTGGCAGTACAGTGCATTGACTTTGCCTTCCAATGCAGGGGTTGTGAGTTCTATCCCTGGTCAGGGAACTAACATCCCACAAGCCTCATGGCCGAAACAGCAAAAAACAAAACAAAACAAAAAAAGAAATATTATAACAAATTCAGTAAAGACTTAAAAAATACAGAGTGTTCTTATTTTTCAATTCATTGTGGATGTAAGAGTGTACCATACATGAATGACCAAGTGAGATATCTCATTTCCGGCCTTCTTTCTGCTTTCAGATTCTCCAGAATAATCCTGTTCCCCTTCATTCCCTCTGCAAATCTTGTAAGCGGTAAAGAGCATAAAGGATTAAATTCATTAGAAATTTTATAGGGAAATGTTTCTTCACATTCCCGTGCACACATTTCTATTCATGATATTCAGTATCTGATGGGCAAGCTTTCAGCTGCTGAAACAGGGACACAGCCTCCCTCCCTCCACAGAGCTGAAGCATTATCATCACATTNTCATTAGCAATTTTATAGGGAAATGTTTCTTCACATTCCCGTGCACACATTTCTATTCATGATATTCAGTATCTGATGGGCAAGCTTTCAGCTGCTGAAACAGGGACACAGCCTCCCTCCCTCCACAGAGCTGAAGCATTATCATCACATTTTGCAATCTTTCAGCACTGGTGATCCACAGAGCTTGGAATGGTATTAGCGTGGGATGGAAGCTCTTGCCTTATTAGTCTTAAGGAGCATGACAGAGGAATACTTTACAAGCAGGACAGAAACTCAATGGGTCATTATCGGGAGTCACATTCCCATTTAAAGCACTCTTATACCCATGACGTCCTTTGAGGCATTGGACTCTCTGAAGGAAGAAGAGCATGACTTTCTTTAACCCGTTATCCAGATGAGAAAACTGAGATGAGGAAGGGGATGTGACTTGCCTTGGTCACAACCACTAAGAATCTGAGATTCAAAGCCAGGTTTTCTAAATTCAAATGCTCTTGCATTTTCATTAGATTCTGTTGCCTCACCAAAAAAAAAAAAAAAAAAAAAAAATCTTTCAGGGTTGACCAGATGCTCTTTTACATTTACAGACACTATAAATTGCATTTTATACATTTTATAATTTGCAGTGAGACCAAATAGTAACTAGGACAGCTAATTTAAAAGGAAAAAAAACCTGGGCCCCGTGAATAAACTATATGGCAAGTGAGTGTTTGCTGACACTTTCAGTTAAAGGGATCTTTATTACCGTTTGACTTCTGGTGTTTACATTAGATGTGAAAGTTAAAGATAAACACCACTTTGGGGAGACATTAAAATGTTACAAATGAGCTTTGCTTTATTTAACTAACTGTCACCATCCTTGGAATCCTATGAAAGTGCTCCTTTTGCCTTTTAGGAATGCATGAATGTTTTCTTTTTCTCATAGGATATTACAGGTAAGGTCTGAAAAGCATATTAGGATTGTCTTCGTTTAAAAACAGTTCCAATTATATAGTATTAAAATTGGAAGAAATCTCAAGATAAACTTTTTTCATTTTCTATCTCATGCCCTCCTTCACCTTTCTCAGCTAGATATCAACTCTCCTTGAGCTAGATATCAACTCTCCTTGAACGTGTAGTATACTGCTTCAAAACCAAGCTCTCCTTTGGGGAATAGGTAATTTTTTTTTTTTTCATTGATTTGTGATTTGCAACGTTTTACTTTTTATCTTCTTGTCCCAGTTTTGTCTTTCAGACACACACAGATGGGAAGATGTTTTGTAACAAAACAAGAAAACACTATTCCTATGTAAGCTCTTAGGACTTCCCTGATGTCTCAGTGATATATATATAAGACTTCCTGCAATGCTGGAGTTTGATCCCTTGTGGGCCGGTCCCCTGGAGGAGGAAATGGCAAGCCACTCCAGTATTTTTGCCTGGAAAATCCCATGGACAGAGAAGTTGGTGGGCTATGGTCCATGGGGTCTCAAAGAGTCTGACATGACTGGGCATGTACGCACATGTAAGCTCTCATACAACACAAAATCCATCCAACCCTCCTTCTGCTTTGGCCGGCAATGAATTAATCTGGTGACATTAAGCTGTGGCTTGAAGAAGGACTTCAGCCTTCCTGTTATCACCATGCAAACCTTCCATGTTGTAAATGAACTGCATTTGTGGCTTAACCATAAGTGTGCTTGCTGTGCAGAAGCTGCGCCACGCTGTCCCAAGTGAACTCACAGTCTTGGTGAGAACAATCAGTTTGCAAACCTTGTTTCTGGAGAGTCTCTGCCATCTGACCACAGCCCCTTAAGCCCACGTCTATAAAAATTCTGAAGCCTCCAGCTGTCTCGTTCTGCCATAACAAATTACTACACAGTTGGTGGCTTAAAACAACAAAAATTTATTCTTTTGTGATGCGAGAGCTCAGAAAGCCAACGGAAGTCTCATTGGGCTAGAATCCTTTATGAATGCTTCATTCCTTTCTGAGAGAACCCATGTCGCTGCCTCTTAAATTTTCTAGAGGCTACCTAATTTAGACGACCGAAGGTTCCTAGAGGTTCCCAGGGCTGTTTCTCTATCTTCAAAGCCAGACATTTGAAGAATGTCTGTCTGCTTCTGCTTCTATCACCTCATAGCTTTCTCTGGACTGCTCTGTTCTATCCTCCAAGTTTAAATGCCCTTCTGACTACACTGAATCAGCTCCAATAATCTAGTACACTCTCTGTACTTTAAACTCACTTGATTAGCAAATTTATTCTATCTGCAACCTTATTTCTGCCTTGCCATGTAACCTAACATATTCACAGGTTCTGAATATTAGGGCATGGACATTTTTAGGGGTCATTATTCTGCTTACTGGGCTTCCCTGGTGGATCAGATAGTAAAGAATTTGCCTGCAATGAGGGAGACCTGGGTTCAATCCCTGATTTGGGAAGATCTCTTGGAGCAGGGCATGGCAACCCTCTCTAGTATTCTTGCCTGGAGAATCCCCATGGACAGAGGAGCCTGGCGGGCTACAGTCCATGGGTCACAAAGAGTTGGACATGACTGAGCGACTAAGCAGACACTCTGCTTACTGTGCTGAACTTTCCAAAGTCTTCCCTTTTCCTGCCTGTCCATCCCCATCACCCTTCTGCATATGGTATGATGCTAAATGCACACCTTTCTGATTGCTTCCCCAGGGCTTTCATTTATTTATAATATATTGGGGACCACCATGAATAAGATGCTCTGTTAGGTGCTAAGGATTTTGCACCCAGTAACAGATGACTACTGCCTAGAATCATAAGACTAGTAGTAAAGATGTGTATGAGATGCTATTGCAGGCTAGGTTTACCTGGAGGCTGACTGTGAGACAGAGACAGCTTGCAAGAGGCTTAGAGAGGACTTTTGGGATTAGCATCTGAGGATGAGATGGGATGGGAGTGGGATCCAATAGGGAAAGAATTAGGCTTGTGATAGAGCTGAAGCTCCAATACTTTGGCCCCCTGATGCGAAGAACTGACACATTGGAAAAGACCCTGATGCTGGGAAAGATTGAAGGCAGGAGAAGGGGACGATAGAGGATGAGATGGTTGCATGGCATCACCAACTTGATGGACATGAATTTGAGTAGACTGCAGGAGTTGGTGATGGATAGGGAAGCTGGGCATGCTTAAGTCCATGGGGTCACAGAGTCAGACACGACTGAGTGACTGAACTGAACTGAGACTTTCAATGGAAACCTCGGGTAACCTGATGGCATGGTCTGATGACAGGGTAATCCTTCAGAACTGTTCCAAGCTGCGGCAACAGTGCAGGGCTTTTGTACCCCTGTGGTAACCAGTGATTTAGTGAAGGTCTCTGCATGAAGCAGGCATGACCTTGGGTGAGGCCACTCACTTTGGCTGAGGCAATCCCTGAATGCGGCTGACAGCTGAAGGCTATTCACTAACGGCACCCCGAGCAGTTGGGGTCTTCACTTAGGAAGGGAGATATGAGTGTGGATTACAGATCCATCTCTGGGGCTATGGAAACATCTAGCAAAGGCATCTTTTTTAGTCTGACAGCCAAATGCTATGGAAGTGGCCTACCTCTTCGCTGGACCTTGGTATTGTTAAGAGCTAATCTGTCAGTCACAGTTTGGTCCTGCTTTTCTCCAACTGAATATAACCTCACCAAACACCAGCATCAGGCAAGGTCACTGTGACTGTGATACATTGAGACAGGAACAAAGCCACTGTGCAGTCATGTCTACAGTCACACAAAGATAAGAATTTGTTCAAATAAGAATTTGTCCAAAAAAGACTAAGCATTCCCTGATCTTGGCTAATATGAGTGGCTCCTGCTTTTTTTTTAAATATAGCTTTAACTTTGCTTTGCTTCTCCTGTCTACTAGATAAGAATTATCAGCATACCAGAAACAATTATTAAGATACTGAAGAATAGAACTGTCCCCACTTTCTGACAACATCCAAGCAGAAAAAAGCCCTGATTCCTTGACCTCCTCTCCCTGCTAAACCTAACACAAGCCCAAACCCAATGATGAGGTCTTTCTAATGCCCTTTAACCAGATGCCCTTTAACCAGAGCTTCCCTAGTGGGCTCAGAGGGTAAAGAGTCTGCCTGCAATGCGGGAGACCTCAGTTCAATTCCTGGGTTGGGAAGATCCTCTGGAGAAGGAAAACGCAACCCACTCCAGTTCCCTTGCCCAGAAAACCCCATGGACGGAGGAGCCCAGTAGACTACAGTCCCTGTAGTCACAAAGAGCTGGACACAGCTGAGCGACTTCACTTTCACTTTCAGCAGGTACTCCATGGCTCTCCACGTGTGTGGGCTCCGGTGGCAACAAGTTGACAAACCCAGGTTTACCGGCATGTTCCTGGTGGTCTCTGGCTGGAGGGCATTGACAGCTAAGTCCGGGGGTAGAGACTGTGCCTGACACATAGCCCTGCAATAAATGTTTGCTAATAGAAGGTCATATTTAGCTTTGAATTCTTGTTCTTTGAATATTCAGTAATGAGTAATTTGTTGGGAATTAATGTGCTCAGTACGTTGTAGAATATATTTTGTTGGTTGATGAATGAAAAAATGAGCCCCTTCTAAAAGGGTTAAAGGCATTTTAGAAAAGAGTCACGGGGGGTCGGGGGGTGGGACATGGGAAAACCGCAGGGCAAATTTATGAAAACCAAGGCTTTCAGTGCAAGGAGGCCAGAGGGTGTCGGGCCTTCTCTTCTGGGGCCTGCGCTGAACTTGGTGGATTCTCTCTGACCCTTTGTTTTCTGCGTTTCACTTCCCCCGGAGAGTTAACTTTTGAAAGACTACTGTGACGAGAGGTATACCAGGCATTCCTGGGGACCACAGTTAATTGCTGGAACACCTGGGGAATCACAGGAGAACTGTGAGTGACTTGGGGGCCTTCTCTGAGCAACGTGGACATAGCAACTCTGAACCGTCTTTGTATCTTCTGCCTTAGAAACAGGGTGTTGGCATTTTCAGAGATTCTCGAAGCTTCCGGGACAGTTTTGAGGTGACACTGTTCATGGGAACCCTGTGAGAAATCAGTGGTTTACCAACCTGTCCTGCTCCATGTGTCAGCTTCCTCTTGATCACACCCAGGCTCAGGAAATGGATTCATTACTTCAGATATTTCCCCCCAGACCCTCCCCTCCCCTTTTTTTTTACTGTCTTGTCCTTTCTCTCCAGGTCCCAGGATTTCAGCACTTATACAACTTTCACTTGACCAATACCAGCTCTGAAAAATTATCTGTTGAACTCACTGACAAGGTACAAATGGCTGATCAGGTCAAATTTCCAAAGGAAATTTCCTGCTTCTCCTGCTATACATGTCTATAGAATTCAAGCATCCCAAGGGCAACTGGCAAGCGTGTGGGGACAGTTTAGAGTCTCAACATTTCCTCAGCCCTTGGAATGGCAATTCAAGGCTTTGCCTACTTGGAGGGGCAAAAGCCTCATTCACACGCATGGTAGGCTTTTTGACCAGATTACTTTAGGAAAATGAAGCAAACTAAAACCATGCTTGTTGAGAAGAGAGTGATAAGGATGTTTCTGCTTCTCAAAAAACCAGAATTCATAAGAAGTGAACACTGAAAAGTCTAGAATACACTCTGTACAAATCAACTCTGCTATTTTTAACCTGCTTCCCTGGGTCATTTTAATTATATCTGAAAGATGAGCTATGAGAGGAAAATGAATTAAATTTCCTTTTATAAGTAATTACAATGCAAATTTAAAACTCTTATACCCTGTTTCTGAGGAAGGACAGGGGTGGAGATTTTCTTTCTCTTTATATTTTTACTTTCCTCCCTATTCATTTAAGAAAAGATGTCATGATTAAGTGGAAATAGAAAAGCCATAATAGGGAGTTAACAGTAAAAGGCAACTCAATTTCCTTGCTGCTTTGAACGTTTACAGGGGTGTGTGGGTTCTCACTCCATTCTTCATCAAAGTAACCAAATAATGGGAAACATTTCAATGCACTGCTGAAAGTTCTTTCCTTTATTAAAACTGAAAGTGAAAGCCGCTCAGTCACTTTCGACTCCTTGCGATCCCATGGACTATACAGTCCATGGCATTCTCCAGGCCAGAATACTGGAGTGAGTAGCCTTTCCCTTCTCCAGGGTGATCTTCCCAACCCAGGGATCGAACCCAGATCTCCTGCATTGCAGGCGGATTCTTTATCAGCTGAATCACCATTAAAGATTAATCTTGAAAGTTTTGCTGGTCTACATCACAGGCTTTAATTCAGGCACTTATTTGGTTGCAATGCTGTAAAATGAAGGTCCTTAAGTGTTTTGTTAATTTAAAAGACAGTGAAAAGTGGCACTTATTGCTGATCATGATTCTGATATTTTTAAAAGAGACTTTCCGGTGACCTTGTCCATTTAATTAGTGGGTATGAGACAGAGTGGAGCACTGTGGTCTTTGACCCCCATGTCCTCAGCCTGCCTTTTGTCCATGGAAAAACTTTAAACAAAGCCTAAGTTTGACAAGAGAAGCAAGAAAATGCAGAAAAAAAGAATACAGTCAAAGGAGACCGAGCAATGGTTGTTTAGTCATTAAGCAAAGTCAGGGACCTTTAGCTCCTTTACGTGGGTGATGGGTAATATTCTGCGCCATGTCCTGTGAGCTTTCTCACAGCTCCTGAAATTCCCACCAGGCGGGAGAAGCCAGCTACTTGGCGACCAGGCTGTGGCCATGAGGCTGCTGTGACTCTAAGAGCTGGCCTCAAAGAGATAGGAACAACCGGCCCTGGAACTGAAGACTGACTGCGCCTAAAACAGCCCCGATGACGTGGGTCAGGCCACTGATGACCAATTTCAAGAAGACTATCAGACCTGAGAGTGGTCACTTCCTCAGAGATCAATACAAAGAAATAGAGGGAAACGATACCATGGGAAAGACTAGAGATGTCTTCAAGAAAATGAGAGATACCAAGGGACCATTTCATGCAAAGATGGGCTCGATAAAGGACAGAAATGATCTGGACCTAACAGAAGCAGAAGATATTAAGAAGAGGTGGCAAGAATACACGGAAGAACTGTACAAAAAAGATCTTCATGACCCAGATAATCACGATGGTGTGATCACTCACCTAGAGCCAGGTATCCTGGAATGTGAAGTCAAGTGGGCCTTAGGAAGCATCACTACGAATAAAGCTAGTGGAAGTTATGGAACTCCAGTGGAGCTATTTCAAATCCTGATAGATGATGCTGTGAAAGTGCTGCACTCAATATGCCAGCAAATTTGGAAAATGCAGCAGTGGCCACAGGACTGGAAAAGGTCAGTTTTCATTCCAATCCAAAGAAAGGCAGTGCCAAAGAATGTTCAAACTACTACACAACTGTGCTCATTTCACATGCTACAAGGTAATGGAGAAGGCAATGGCAACCCGCTCTAGTACTCTTGCTTGGCAAATCCCATGGATGGAGGAGCCTGGTAGGCTGCAGTCCATGGGGTCACCAAGAGTCAGACACAACTGAGTGACTTCACTTTCACTTTTNTTTTTGTTTTTTTTTGCCTAGGGTTTAGTTCTCCTTCACAGAAGGCACTTCCCAATGCAAAATTTCTAAGTTTATTTGTGTGTGGTTTCTTTATACATTGTTCTCCATGAATCTTGACTCCATCATATGGGCTGTTGCTTCTGTGTTCTAAAATGTTGCCTTTTCCACGAAAATTGTTTTGTTTGCAACTGAGTAGCTGTCTTGGAGAAGGAAATGGCAACCCACTCCAGTGTTCTTGCCTGGAGAATCCCAGGGATGGGGGAGCCTGGTGGGCTGCCGTCTCTGGGGTCGCACAGAGTTGGACACGACTGAAGTGACTTAGCAGTAGCAGCAGCTATCTTAGTTTACTTCCTCCTGTAGAAAATTGACATACAGACGATTTTTTTGTTGCTGAAATTTTAACAATCTCAATTTCTTTTCATCTAAAATAGTGGCCTGGAATGATGCTAAAGCTGAAACTGCAGTACTTTGGCCACTTCATGTGAAGAGTTGACTCATTGGAAAAGAATCTGATTCTGGGAGGGATTGGGGGCAGGAGGAAAAGGGAACGACAGAGGATGAGATGGCTGGATGGCATCACTGACTCGATGGACGCGAGTCTGAGTGAACTCCGGAAGTTGGTGATGGATAGGGAGGCCTGGCGTGCTGCGATTCATGGGGTCGCAAAGAGTCGGACACAACTGAGCGACTGAACTGAACTGAACTTACTGATATAACTAACTGCCATAAAATTTTTTTGTGTGTGTTTTTTTTCTTTAGATTCTAGTGTACTCTAATCAATAAAGTCCAAAATCTCAGTTGTTTTTGAAACTGCCTCTCTCTGAAGACTTAATAAACACCTTTCGGGGTGTTAAACTTTTGTGTGTATGGGTGCATGCTTAGTCTCTCAGTTGTGTTCGGCTCTTTGCAACTCCATGGGTTGTAGTCTGCCAGGCTCCTCTGTCCATGGGATTCTTCAGGCAAGCATACTAGAGTGGATTGCCTTTCCCTTCTCCAGAGAATCTTCCCAATCCAGGGATTGAACCTGGGTCTCCTGCATTGCAGGTGATACCTTACCACCTGAGCTACCAGGGAAGCCCCAAACTTTTGTGTGACCACACCCTTATTATTTTTAGAAGCCTTGTGTAAATCTCAGAAAGGACATTCAGCACTCTTTGAATCTTTCAGGATTTTAACAAAGGCTTTTACAAACACACTCTTGATTTTATCTTTGTTTTCATTTTATTTTGAAAATATTTTTCTGGTTGGAGATACTGGAAATGAAAATTTGTTTTGTTTTCTGGGCCAAGTCCTACAGCTTTATTTCCCCTTTAAATTTTGCCTGAGAACAAAATTTAGTTTATTTCTCTCTTGCCATACTTTATCCTAGAAGCTAAAAGAAGCCAGCTGACACTTTGAACACTTTGCTTGGAAGCTATCTTATCAATGCCAACAAGTTGATCGGATAATTTTCTGCCTAACGTGTCACTACGGGTGACAGTTTTGCCAATTGTTCTTCTGCTTCAGCTTTTCCAGCAGTTTCCTCACTGCTTTTCCAGCTTCAATTTACCATCCAGTCCTAAATCCAGTGCCATGTTATTTCAAGTTAATTGATAGCAGCACATTCCTTATATGTACTTATTTATACATCAGCTAATTTGCTTGTGTAACAAAACCCCAAACCTCAAAACTCAATGCTTGAAAATATAGCCATTTTTTAAGCTTAGGATTCTGTGGGTCTGCAGTTTGGACTGAGTTCAGTGGTGGCTTTTTTGATCCGTGGTGGGCTTGGCTTAACTTGATTGGATTAGCTGATGCATCTGCTGTTAGGGCAGATTGGTTGGGGGCTGGCTGATCCAGGATGGATCAGACTTTTGCTAGTGATTGGCTGATATCTGGACAGATAAGGTAGCTGAGTAATTGTCTCCTGTCCTCTAGTAGGCTAACCAAGGCTAATGATTATGACAAGAGATCCTCAAATGGCAAATAGCTAAGCTTCAATGTGTAAATGCTTTTCAAGTCTCTGCTTATGCCACAATTTGCTAATAACTTACAGTCAAAAGCAATTCACATAGCTCAGCCATACTCATGGATTAGGGAAATAGACTTGGTCTCTTCATTGGATAAATGAAGAATTGTTGTTACTTTAGCAATCTGTTACACTCTGAAAATATTCTGTATGACTACAGTCCATTGTCCGCAGTCTAATATTTTCAGTACCTATGGAATTCAAAAGGGAAATGGGACCTGTCTCATATCTACATTTTTGAGGATGCATTGCCTAGAATAAACTTCAATCCTGTTTACTTTATATGTAAAAATAATCTGAATATGAAATAAAATCAATACCTGACATTTTAAATCTTACTGTTCTATTGATAATCAATGTATGTATTTCCTTGGTAATTATTGAGTTCTTCTCTTTGATTACTAATCTAAATATTTACATAAAACAACACAGGCAAAGCATATACATGATAAACATTGCAGAAAATACTATTATTCCATAGGAAGTCAACTTTTAATAAATATTTATGTGTAAATTTTAGTGTTTGTAGTACATAAAGGTATGCTGGCTCATGAATTATCTGCTCTGTCTCCTAGTGTGTTTTCCTGAATTATTGAGGTTTAAAAGGTAAAACCAAATTTTCCAAACTCCTTGCAGCTTATGTTCTTTGTGTTTATCTGAGGTCTACCAGGCAGATCAACTGTTGAGATTTGGAAGCCAGAGATACGTAGTATTATGTCTTGTTGAATTCAGGGAGAGATCACCTCATGGGGAGGATTTTCATTTTTCTTGGATAGATAAGGACGTCTTCAATACCAAAATGCAAATCTGGTTTTTGAATTTGAGTATCAACAAGAAATAAATGGCACACTGTCTATTTACAAAGGAACTAATTGTAAAGGTCTGAGTGGTATGTAAGAGATCCCAATAAATACGGCAAGAACCCTAGTTTAAAAGGAAAGAAAAAGTGTACCCCAACCCTGTCTCAAGTGATTGAGAAAAGGGGCAAGGTTGCTGGAATCCAGAGGGAGAGAAAGTTGTATAAGGCAAGTTGCCTTGAGGAACACAGCCATCCTGAAGAAACCTAACAGAACAGGAAGGAACCTAAATTAATAAGTGCCATAAATATACTCTTTATTCTTTCCAGTAATTCTTTCCAGTCTTCTCCCAGTATCCTCATGGACTATCCAAGGAAAATATACAGAGATCATTAGCTTGTGATGGAGTCTGAAAGACTAACCTCTTACAGCAGAGGGAAGAGTGAAACAGAGCAGAGTGAATCAGGAAGAGCAAGTAAGAACCCACCTGCCAATGCAGGAGACATAGAAAATGTGGGTGTGATAATGGTGAATACAGTGGAAGTGAGAAATGGATTCAAGGAATTAGATCTGATAGACACAGTGTCTGAAGAACTATGGATGGAGGCTTCTGACATTGTACAGGAGACAGGGATCAAGACCATTTCCAAGAAAAATAAATGCAAAAAAGCAAAATGGCTGTTTGAGAAAGCCTTACAAATAGCTAAGAAAAGAAGAAAAGTGAAAAGCAAAGGAAAACAGAAAAGATATATGCATTTGAATGCGGAGTTCCAAAGACTAGCCAGGAGAGATAAGAAAGCCTTCCTCAGTGATTAACACAAAGAAATAGAGGAAAACAATATGATAGGAAAGACTAGAGATCTCTTCAAGAAAATTAGAGATGCCAAGGGAACATTTTATGCAAAGATGGGCACAATAAAGCACAGAAATGGTATGGACCTAACAGAAGCAGAAGATATTAAGAAGAGGTGGCAAGAATACACAGAAGAACTGTACAACAAAGATCTTCATGAACCAGATAGTCACGATGGTTATTCACCTAGGGCCAGATGTCCTGGAATGTGAAGTCAAGTGGTCCTTAGAAAGTATCACTATGCATATGTGTCTCTTTTGTTGTCTTGCATATGGGGTTATCTTTACCATCTTTCTAAATTCCATATATATGCATTAGTATACTGTATTGGTGTTTTTCTTTCTGGCTTGCTTCACTCTGTATAATCAGCTCCAGTTTCATCCACCTCATTAGAACTGATTCAAATGTATTCTTTTTAATGGCTGAGTAATACTCCATTGTGTATATATACCACAGCTTTCTTATCTTTTGGACTCTGTGGGAGAGGGCGAGGGTGGGATGATTTGGGAGAATGGCACTGAAACATGTATAATATCATATATGAAATGAATCACCAGTCCAGGTTCGATGCATCATACTGGATGCTTGGGGCTGGTGCATTGAGATGACCCAGAGGGATGGTAGGGGAAGGAAGAGGGAGGGGGGTTCAGGATGGGGAACCATGTATACCTGTGGTGGATTCATGTTGATGTATGGCAAAACCAATACAATATTGTAATTAACCTCCAATTAAAATAAATAAATTAATATTAGAAAAAGAAAGCATCGCTATGAACAAAGCTAGTAGAGGTGATGGAATTCCAATTGAGCTATTTCAAATCCTAAAGATGATGGTGTGGAAGTGCTGCACTCAACGTGCCAGCAAATTTGGAAAACTCAGCAGTGGCCACAGGACTGGAAAAGGTCAGTTTTCATTCTAATCCCAAAGAAAGGAGATGCCAAAGAATGTTCAAATTACCACACAATTGCANATGGCAGAAAGCAAAGAAGAACTAAAGAGCCTCTTGAGGAAAGTGAAAGAGGAGAGTGAAAATGCTGGCCTAAAACTCAACATTCAAAAAAATGAAGATCATGGCATCTGGTCCCATCACTTCATGGCAAATAGAATGCAGAAACAATGGAAGCAGTGACAGACTTTATTTTTGGGGGCTCCAAACTCACTGCAGAACATGACTAAAGACAATTGCTCCTTGGAAGAAAAGCTATGACCAACCTAGATAGCATTTTAAAAAAACAGAGACATTACTTTGCCAACAAATGTCTGTCTAGCCAAAAGTATGTTTTTTCCAGCAGTCGTGTGTGGATGTTAGAGTTGTGTATTGAAGAAAACTGAATGCTGAAGAATTGATGCTCTTGAACTGTGATGTTGGAGAAGACTCTTGAGAGTCCCTTGGACTGTAAGGGTGTCAAACCAGTCCATCCTAAAGGAAAGTAGTCCTGAATATTCATTGGAAGGACTGAAGCTGAAGCTGAAACTGCAATTATTTCTCCACCTGATGGGTAGAACTGACTCATTGGAAAACATGTTAATATGCTTATCACATGCATAAAATCAATCTTGACTTCACAGAGTTTAAAAAAAACAACACACAAAACATTGAATAGTATGACTATTGTCTTACAAGTGATTATCTTCCTGATGGACAATCAAGCATATATCCTTTAGTGGCAATATGTAAGAATATTTGTGGAATATGTAAAATAAAGGATGGAAAAATAAGTTCTGTAGAAATTTAGAAGACGTTCCCCAATTGCCTGGAGCAGTTGAATAATAAGTAGGGATTTAGTTGAATTCCAGAAGATGGATAAGTGAGGCACAGACTGACAAGAATTTTCTCAAGATCATCCCCTCCTCCTTCTGGGTAAAATGAGAGCTGATGGCTCTCAGCCTCTCTCGCAACTATATGTGCTGTGTGATTGTGTTCTGACCACTGAGATGTAGGCAGAGAGGATTTCCTTCTCCAAACCTGGCCCGTAAAAGATCCTGCACGTTGTCCCATGTTTTACATCTTCCTTCTCTGAAAACTCAGAATCAGGGGGTCCAGTGGAGAACCATGAGGTCCCAGGGATGGAAAAGTTACTAGATGGAAAGAATGGTCCCCCAAGTGACTGCACTGGGAAGCCACAATGGAACTTAGGAGAAAGGTAAGCTTATTTGTTAAGCCCCTGAGACCTGGGGTTATTTATTGCGAATATGCCTACTCTGAATTTGGAGAAGGAAATGGCAACCCACTCCAGTATTCTTGCCTGGAGAATCCCAGGGACAGGGGAGCCTGGTGGGCTGCCATCTATGGGGTCACGCAGGGTCAGACACGACTGAAATGACTTAGCAGCAGCCTACTCTGAATAATATAGTACTGTTCGGTGGTGTAGGCAAACAGGAAAACAAGAATAAGTGAAGCCTAGAATGTTCTACACCCGTGCTTCTAAAGATAACAATCTTTTCCATGAATATACGTGGACTTTTAATAAGTTGTTAAGAACTTGAGGCAAGAAGTACCAGTATTTAGCAGGATATCTTGTGGCTCCTTTTAATATGGTTTTTTTTTGTGTGTGTGATTAACTCCTAAATTTCAGAAACTATCCTTCTAATCTCTTGTTATGTTTTTGCATATGCCATCAGTTTTCTGGTCTTCAAGCATCCTAATAAGTGCTGGGAGCAAGACATGGACCACAGAACACACATTCTTACGCCCATGTCATAGCAGACGCAACCAACGTCCCCCAAACAGAGAAGGTAGTTTTCCGGGCATCGCACACCTGGCAGGCAGGAAGAAGGCAGGGTGTAGACTCAAGCCAGCGTTATGGCTCCAGACCCAGGGTTCTGCTAACTGTGCCCCACAGTTTCTTGCGTGAATAAATGCATTCTCTTTGGATGCTTGAAAACGTGGTTGACTGTTGACACAATATGAAGAGAGTTATGTATAACTTACAGATGGCTCTCTAAAAGTTTTAAGTCCCCATTTTGCCAGGAATGTCACAGAACATTTAGGCTTGTTGTAGTTAGACTTTTTAACTTTAAAAACAGTTGGAATATTTTCACAACTAGATTTTCTGACTGAATATCACCTGGATCACCAGTTTTTGAACTCAAACATGACGCTCAGTGTTACTGCAGTTTTGACGTCAGAGCACTTTTTTCTTTGTCAGCAACTATTTTGTTTGCGTCTTCTCCCACCCTCTTTTCCCCTGTTTTCCTATTTCTAAAGCATTTTTTTTCTTATAAATTAAAAAAAAAATATGAACCCGTACAGTTACATATGCATATTTTCTTTGATTTTGCCTGGATTCAAGTGAACTCTTTCAATCTGAAATTTTCTTCTTTTACAAAACAAATAGTCTAATATTTGTTGTTTATGGCATAGCCTTTATTTACTTTGTTATCTTCTTCTGGAATTGTGGTTTTATATGTTTTAGATCTTTGGGATGGGTCCTTCATCATTCTCTTGGTTTTCCCTTATTTTTTCTTTATCTTTATTTTCTTGAGTTGATTTTGTAAATCAGACATTTGGTTTGCTATATCATACAATGTATTGTTCATGGCTCCCAAAGCATTTTGAATTTTGCTAGTCATGTCTTTCAGGAGCCAAATCTTGTCACTATTTCAATTGAGTGAATTTATCTTGAAATTTAATCAGAAAATTCATCAGAAATTGCTATCTGAGAATTTTTCTTGTCTTCTTGGAGGGAATTTTGCATGAAAATATTTGCCCTGAATACTTAACATGGTCACCTTCTTGTTCCCGCCCCCCAACTATGTCTGGTGATTTTCTCCCATCTTTTGTAAAGCTAAGGTGACCATAATTTTTGTTATTTCTAGCTTGCTGGAGCAATGTTCCTTATGGCTCAGATTCCCCCCACCTGAGATAATTTTCTGGAAAAATTTCTCCATTTCATTTTTAAGTGTATTTCTCTTTTGCTTGCACTTATTGGCCAAGTATTATTTTTCTATCGCTCTGTGAAACATTAACGCAAGTAGAGTAACTTAAAACTGCACCCGTGTTTTATCNTTCCTTATGGCTCAGATTCCCCCCACCTGAGATAATTTTCTGGAAAAATTTCTCCATTTCATTTTTAAGTGTATTTCTCTTTTGCTTGCACTTATTGGCCAAGTATTATTTTTCTATCGCTCTGTGAAACATTAACGCAAGTAGAGTAACTTAAAACTGCACCCGTGTTTTATCTCACAGTTCTGTAGTCAGAAATCTGGGTGGGCTTGATGGGGATTTTTATTCTTGGGGTTTCACGCTCCAAGTCCTGCCTGGGTTGGGCTCTTACTTGGAGGCTCTGAGGAAGAACCTGATTCCAAGTTCATTCAGAAACTGGTGGGATGGAGTTTCCTGCGGCTGTGGATCTGAGGTCCCTCCCTGCTCCATAGCTGGCTTATCTTTCACTGTTTAAGACCACCAGCACTCCGTCCCACAAGTCCAGTTCGTCTCCAGAGAAGAAATGCTACGTGGCGTTTTCCTGCTTCAAGTATCTCCAACTTCCACTTCCAGCCTGAGTTTAAGAGCTCACGTGATTATATCAGTGCTGTCAGATAACAGCGTAGGCTGACTCAGGAGGTAAAGAACCCACTTAGACAGTCATCCTTTAGAACAACTACAAACAGGGATAAAAGCGCTTTCATTTTTATCTTCATTTTTTTTTTCCATTTCCAACATTATTAATTACTTTTTGTAGATTCAAGTTTCTGACACATTCCTTCTGTCTGAAGAGCTTTCCTTACTATTTCTTTTTTCTTGNTTATTCCTCTTGTTAAAGGTAACACAGGTAATAAATGAAGAGCCAAACTTCCTAGCCCTGATTTATTTGACCTTGAAGCTGGCCTCTGTTTCTGCCAGTTTTTGATACCAAGCAATGTAAAATTCACAAGATAAATTGTGCAATTTTGCAATATTTTTTCCTTTGGAGACACTTAGGATTGCTGTCCTTATAAGTTTAAAGGAAATCATCTGGCTCTAAAGCCTCTTTGAAAGGCGTGTCTCTGGTAAATTTTCTCAATTTTAATTTCTTCATTTATATTCTCCAGAGTGATGTCCATTTTATATGAGTTTTTAAAAATTTTAGCCAATGATATATAGATAGATCGAGAATTATGTATATTAAGATGATCCCCTGGAGTAGGGCATGACAGCCCACTCCGGCATTCTTGCCTGAAGAATCCTGTAAACGGAGGAACCTGGTGGGCTACAGTATAAAGGACTGCAAAGAGCTGGCCACAACTGAAGGACTGAGCATGCTCGCACACATGCGCATACACATCTGCGAGTGTGTGTATATTTGTAAAGCTGCGATTGAATTGTATGTGATACCAGTATGTGTATGTATAGATAGATAGATAGACAAATAGATTGTATATTGTCGACTGAAAAGGCACAGTCTAAAACCTGAGAGTTCATGTTTTATTCAGTGGACAAAACTGAGGACATTAAGCGCAGGACATAGCATCCCAGATAGCTCTGAAAAACTGCTCCAAAGAGGCAAGGTGGGGAGCCAGGATATAGGATTTTTTGCAACAAAGACCAAGTGGTTGGAACATCAAACAATTATTACTAATGAAAGAAAATCAGATATTTCAAGTTCAGGAATTTCGTGCTTTTCTACATATGAGAAGATGCAAGAGTCTGGGCTCACTGAAGTCATTCCTTTGATATGTACCTTAGCTACCTGGGGGCAGAAAGGGTAGGGGGTTGGCTACAGTGTCTGTTGATGATGGACATTGTGTTTCTGTCCTGAATTCCCTCAGGGCTCACCATGGGGGTGGCTGTAATGTGATGGCTTGATGGCTGCAATATCCTTTGATTACTGATTTGTTGTGGTTTAGTCATTAAGTCCTGTATGACTCTTTTGCTGCAGTATGGACCATAGCCTCCCAGGACCCTCTGTCCATTGGATTTCCCAGGCAAGAATACTAGAGTGGATTGCCATTTCCTTCTCCAGGGAATCTTCCCAACCCAGGGATTGAACCTGCGTCTCTTGCACTGGCAAGTGGATTCTTTACCACTGAGCCACAAGAGAAGCCTGTGATTACTGACTGATATGGCAGGCAATAATTTTTGTTCACAACATTATTATGTTTGTCATTCAGTCACATTTGACTCTTTGCGACCCAATGGACTGCAGCACGCCAGGCTTCCCTGTCCTTCACTATTTCCCAAAGTTTGCTCAAACTCATGTCATTAAGTCAGTGATGCCATCCAACCATCTCATCCTCTGTCACCCTCTTCTCTTGCCCTCAATCTTTCCCAGCATCAGAGTGTTTCCCACTGAGTTGCTCTTTACAGCAGGTGGCCAAAGTATTGGAGCTTTAGCTTCAGTCCTTCCAATGAATATTCAGTACTGATTTCCTTTAGGATTGACTGGTTTGATATTTTTGCTGTCCATGGGACTCTCAAGAATCGTCTTCTCTAGCACCACAATGCAAAAGCATCAGTACTTCAGTGCTCAGCTTTCTTTATAGTCCAACTCTCACATCTGTGCATGACTACTGGAAAAATCATAACTTTGACTAGATGGACCTTTGTCATCAAAGTGATGTCTCTGCTTTTTAATACACTGTCTAGGTTTGTCATAGCTTTTCTTCCAAAGAGCAAGTGTCTTTTAATTTCATGGCTGCAGCTACTGTCCACAGTGATTTTGGAGTCCAGGAAAATAAAATTTTTCACTGTTTCCACTTTTTCCCCNTTTTAATACACTGTCTAGGTTTGTCATAGCTTTTCTTCCAAAGAGCAAGTGTCTTTTAATTTCATGGCTGCAGCTACTGTCCACAGTGATTTTGGAGTCCAGGAAAATAAAATTTTTCACTGTTTCCACTTTTTCCCCATTTATTTGCCATGAACTGATGGAACTGGATGCCATGATCTTAGTATTATGAATGTTGAGTTTCAAGCCAGCCTTTTCACTCTCCTTTCACCCTCACCAAGAGACTCTAGATCCTTGTCACTTTCTGCCATTAGAGTGGTATCATCTGCATATCTGAAGTTGTTGATATTTCTTCTAGCAATCTTGAGTCCAAATTGTAAGCCAT
The DNA here is from genome assembly GCA_006410875.1 of Neotragus pygmaeus. NCBI lineage: Eukaryota > Metazoa > Chordata > Mammalia > Artiodactyla > Bovidae > Neotragus > Neotragus pygmaeus. The sequence continues at coordinate 289,178 of SJYV01019542.1, forward strand.
CAAACTCAGCATTTCACATGATGTACTCTGCATATTATGTTATGTATATGTTACAGTTAAAAGTTATGACCAACCTAGACAGCATATTAAAAAGTAGAGACATTACTTTGCCAACAGAGGTCTGTCTAGTCAAGGCTATGGTTTTTCCAGTTCTCATGTATGGATGTGAGAACTGGACTGTAAAGAAAGCTGAGTGCTGAAGAATTGATGCTTTTGAATTGTGGTGTTGGAGAAGACTCTTGAGAGTCCCTTAGACTGCAAGGAGGTCCAACCAGTCCATCCTGAAGGAAATCAGTCCTGGGTGTTCATTGGAAGGACTGATGTTGAAGCTGAAACTCCAATACTTTGGCCACCTGATACGAAGAACTGACTCATTTGAAAAGACCTGATGCTGGGAAAGATTGAAAGCAAGAGGAGAAGGGGAATACAGAGGATGAGATGGTTGGATGGCATCACTGACTCAATGGACATAAATTTGAGTAAACTCTGGGAGTTGGTGATGGGCATGGAGGCCTGTCATGCTGCAGTCCATGGGATCTCAAAGAGTCAGACATGACTGAGAGACTGATCTGAACTCTGCATAGAAGTTAAATATGCAGAGTGACAATATACAGCCTTGAGGTACTCCCTGTCCAATTTTGAACTAGTGCATTGTTCCATGTCGAATTTGAATTGTTGCTTCTTGTCCTGCATACAGAAAGCCATCTCCTTGCATCTTCCCTTTGGTCCTTGCATGTGGGTTATCTTTTTTGTTATTTTCCAATATCCCCCAGTGAATGGTGTTCAACAGCTAGTTGTGATTTTGGTGTTCTCGCAATAGAAGATATTTATTATATAGTATCATATTAATATGCATATACATATATATTATTTTCTTTATTAGATGTGTGTGTTCTTGTTTTTTAAAAGGTCAGTTCTTAGATTTATTTTTCAGTAATGCTCTTTTTCTTTGGTTCCATTTTTATTTTGTTGTTTCTTGCTTTCCTTAAGATCACTCTTTGTTATTTTATGAATCTTACTGGTTGAATCATGGTTCGTTTATTTTTCCTTTTACATTAATACAATTTTGTGTGTGTGTGTGTGTGTGTCTTAGTTTTTTGTTTTTTTTTTACTTTATTTTACTTTACAGTACTCTATTGGCTTTGCCATACATCGACATGAATCCACCACAGGTGTACACGAGCTTCCAATCCTNCTCACATCCATACATGACCACAGGAAAAACCACAGCCTTCACTAGATGGACCTTTGTTGGCAAAGTAATGTCTCTGCTTTTCAATATGCTATCTAGGTTGTTCATAACTTTTCTCCCAAGAAGTAAGCATCTTTTAATTTCATGGCTGCAATCACCATCTGCAGTGATTTTGGAGCCCCCCAAAATAAAATCTGACACTGTTTCCCCATCTATTTCCAATGCAGTGATGGGACCAGATGCCATGGTCTTAGTTTTCTGTATGTTGAGCTTTAAGCCAACTTTTGCACTCTCCTCTTTCACTTTCATCAAGAGATTTTTTAGTTCCTCTTCACTTTCTGCCATATGAGTGGTGTCATCTACATATTGATATTTCTCCCAGCAATCTTGATTCCAGCTTGTGCTTCTTCTGGCCCAGCGTTTCTCATGATGTACTCTGTATATAAGTTAAATCAGCAGGGTGACAATATACAGCCTTGATGTACTCCTTTTCCTATTTGGAACCAGTCTGTGCCATGTCCAGTTCTAACTGTTGATTCCTGACCAGCATATAGGTTTCTTTGTACTGACTCTCTGTTTCACATATTATATTTTGTTTTTTCTTCTTATTTTTCTCATATTGTTACAGAACCTTTTCCAGTATCTTTCTGGCATAGAGTGCATGACAGATACATTTTGGTGTGTGATGGCTGACAATATCTTGACAATCTGATAATTCTGTTTTGAAAAAAAATCCACAGAATTTTGAAGTTATTTCTCTTTTGTATTATTTATTTTCTGGAGTTGCTATTATTGGAGTAATCCTACGCCATTATTGAGAGAGATTTATTGTTATATTTGAATTTTTATAAATTATTATTTGTAATTGAATTAATTTGTAATAATCTTTAGTGAATTATTTATTCTTTATATGAATTTTTTTTCCTTACCTGGAAGTTTCCAATACTTTTTCCTTTCTTCTTATCACTTATGTCTTCAAACTTTTAATAATGCTCTTTGGTTTCTAATTTCTGGAGAATCATATCTCTCAGTTCTGGAAAAAATAAATTGAATTACATCTTTTATATCTTCCATCCATTTTCTCTTATTTTTGGGGTCACTTATTATTCATATAATGTACTTCCTGAATTACTTTAGCTTTCTGTTGTTTCACAGATGCAATGTACCTACGTATCTTATTGAGAATATTAATGATAGAAACTATTTGGTTTACATAAAACTAAATAAACTAAAGTTGAGGAGATTGGTTTATTTGGTTTCCATCTCTGTTTCTCGTATTCAGTGCTTGCATTAAAAAGTCCAGTAAGCCTTGGTTTTACTCATATTAAAGGGAAGAATAAGAACCGATCAGAAACACTAGCATTTGGTTAGAACTGTTCACTGTGTTTCTAACGTTATCTGAACAGGAAGTTTCTTTGGGAGAATTCTTAATGTCAGTATCTTTAGGTCTTCTAGCTGTAGTTGGTCAGATATCCAAGTTGAAAACTGCTTCAGCATTGCCTTATGAAGGCTGTAAACTGATATAAATTTTGGGGGAGCCATGTAGAAGAAAAATAAAATGAAGGGATTTAACATTCACTGTGAAATTTTTGCCTAATTCTTTACCCCCAGAAATGAATTTCTCTCCTGAAATGTTTCTGGAATCCCAAATCTAGACATATTCCATTTTATTTTGTCTAGAGAATAAATTCCTAGTTATCAGCTCAAATGGAGAGCGTAGATTATCTATAGATCTGACTTTCTCAAGAGATCTTTAGACACTCTAATTATTCCCATGTTAATCCTCACAAGGATTTCCCCAAGTCCTGAAACCTTTAGGAATTCATGCTAAAGCTTCCCCTTGGCTTTTCCCCATTAAGCACAGAATTAAGATATCTTGGATCTGCAAAGTTATATTGTCAACATATCCTGTCCATATGCTTCCAACTTTCAAAATCTTACTATCTCATCACTCAGCCTTTAATTTCACACAGTTTCACGCCTGAAAACATTTCTAGCATCTTTGTAGGGAATGGATGAAATAGAAATATATCTTTTCAATCTGCCATCTCTAATAATAAGATGCATGCAATTTAACTTTTCATTAACAACCCATTAAATCATAGATTTCTAATGTAAGATTATTCCTTGAATTATATGAGCTCTCAATCTATTACTCACATAGAAAACTTTCTCCTTACTGACAGCAAAGCTATTCACGAGAAGGTGAGTACATAAACATTTAGAGGACAGTGTAAAGTCACTCAGCACTCATTCAACTAATAATTATTTAGTGACTGTGACACGTCAGGTATTAGAAATGCAAAAGTGAGCAACGCATCATCCTAACTTCAGGAATTCACCTTGTTGATGAGTAATTAAAAAAAATATGAATAGAATATTAGGGATTTGACAATGTAAACAAAGGGGAATTCAGAAGTGGGGTATCTATTATCATCTGAATGAATAAGAATTAAAAGCATATTCAGTGTTAATATTCCAAGAGATGGAAAGAAACCCAGTTAGATAAAATAAAAATAATGAATGCTTAGAGATAAGAAATATGATACATTTAAATAACTGAATATAATGCTAGAAGAAGATAAGAGTAGAAAGTTTCACATGAGTAAGGCAGTAAGGGCCTATACATGGCATGTTAAGTTGTTTAGAACAATGAGCCTTAGAATAGTCTTAATTGGGGCATGACAGGTGAATGGGGCCATGTAAGAGAAAAATCATGAAAAATCCATTGATGATGATCCACAGTACCCTTTCCTACCCTGGCCTTTCCTTTACTATCTAACTCATTTTCTTGTACTCCCACGATTATTTAGCTAATGGTGTTGCAGTTAGTACAGCTTCCTGATAGTCTTATTTACAACCATCAGTGACGTAGTGTACTATCAACTCTCAGAAACTGTGATTAAAACATGTGTCTTCTGCCACTGCCCTGAGAAAAGAGGGGGCATTGTCATGAAGCAGATGATTTGCTGTGGTCCTTCTTCAGGCAGTAGAACGTGCTAATTCTGTTCTAGTGCTAAATCATTAGACTCTAGAGCTAATGGTTTCAACCTCAATTTAAGCCATTTTCTCTCTAGCAGCTTTGTGACTGCAGATCATATGTGAAATCACTTCCCACCATCTAACAAATGAGTACCTTTTTTCCTGCCGAAGAATCATTCCCTCTGCCGATGTCATTCAAAGTTTAGGGGCTTTGAGAAAGTCCTCTTTTTCCTGAATTATCAAACATTTTCTCTACAAGAGGAATTACAATACCCAAAGTGACTGGGGACAGTGAACATATAATCCCATATTCTCCAAGAAGGATGCTGCTGCTGCTGCTGGTGCTAAGTCGCTTCAGTCGTGTCCGACTCTGTGTGACTCCATAGATGGCAGCCCACCAGGCGCCCCGGTCCCTGGGATTCTCCAGCAAGAACACTGGAGTGGGTTGCCATTTACTTCTCCAATGCATGAAAGTGAAAAGTGAAAGGGAAGTCACTCAGTCGTGTCCGACTCTGTGCGACCCCATAGGCACAGTGTAAAAATCAAGGCTGGATTGATAGTATCAGACTGACTGGGACTGAAATGCTAGCTTCACAACTTGCTTATATAACTTATGGGAACTGAGTCTCTGATTCCTTTCTATAAAATAGGAAGATATATACATGCCCATAGGGAAGGCAATGACACCCCACTCCAGTTCTCTTGCCTGAAAAATCCCATGGACAGAGGAGCCTGGTAGGCTGCAGTCCATGGGGTCGCGAAGAGTCGGACACGACTGAAGGATATCACTTTCACTTTTCACTTTCATGCATTGGAAAAGGAAATGGCAACCCACTCCAGTGTTCTTGCCTGGAGAATCCCAGGGACGTGGGAGCCTGGTGGGCTGCCGTCTATGGGATCGCACAGAGTTGGACATGACTGAAGTGACTTAGCAGCGGCAGCAACAACAGGGTTATTCAAAGTATTAAATGAAATAATGCGAGTAGAACAAACTATTAAAATTATAAATACTATTGTGGGCTTTTTAATATTGAAAATTTCTAGATGGCTAATTGTGTACTTTAATTTCTGTATTTCTATTGGCTTAGTCCATGGTAGAAATGTTTTTCTTCTATATTTTTATTATTGTAAAATACGCTTAACATTTACCATCTAACCACTTTTAAGTGTGCAGTTCAGTAGTTTTAAATGCATTCATTATGTTATGCTACCATCACAGCTATCTATCTCTAGAATTCTTTTCCTTTTGTAAAACTGCAATTCTATACCTATTAAACAATAGCTCCTCATTTCCCCCTTGACCTTCAGCCCCTGACAAATATCATTCTGCTTTCTGTCTCTATGATATTGACTATTCTAGATACATGGCAGAGATTTAAAAAATTATTAAATAAAGGGAGCAGCTCTCTCATCTGGAGCTAGCTCAGTTTAAAACAGCTCATAGGGAAATGATGAATTCANTTTCATCCATCTCATTAGAACTGATTCAAATTTATTCTTTTTAATGGCTGAGTAATACTCCATTGTGTTAATACAATTTTTAAAAATGGACATTTACCTCTAAACATACTTTTGGCTGCATGTCATTATTTTCTAAGAATGTCTTCCTGTTTGATAGAATGACAGTTGAGAATAGTAGTGTTAATCATTTAACAAACTGTTTCTATTGAGATTTACTATTGACTGTTTTTTTTTTTCACTGCATTGTGGTCAGATTAAATAAAGTCAGATAAACAATGGCAGTGTTTTAAGAAGTGTTATTTTTTCATCAGGTCAGTTGTTGAGATGGCCTAGTGTATCTTCAGTTTTTCTTCCAAAACTCCTTAGGTAGTCCATGAATTCTGAAGTGTGTTGATATAAAATAGTAGTCACAACCTAGAAGTTGAGAGTTACCTTTTATTTGGTGGGAGTCTAGAAGGTAAAACTCTTAATATTTCCTGAAACATATTGTATCCTTTCAGCTTCTCTTGGGCATCTTTAATCAGGTGTGATTTTGATTCCTGATAGAGTTTGCCATAGGCCTTCAAAGATTGCAGTCTAAGAGACCTACCTTCAGAGTCCCATTCTGGTTGTCACTGTTAAGATTTTCAGAAAGATATTCAACTGTTTGAAACCTTAACTCCTATAGGTTAGCCACAACATTTGGGTTTTTCAGTAACATCTGTAAAAATGGAGAAGTGATACTGTCTACCTCGTGGAGTTGTTATGTATGCATTAAGTGAAGTAATGTATACAAAATACACAGCAGAACATCTGATGAATAAACAGTAAAGACGAGTAGTTGTTAGTCCTCAGAGGAAGACAAAGCTAGTATCCTGATGTAGGTTTCTGTTTTCTGTCTTTTGAATCTATCATTTTTTTCTTTCCTTGTCATCCTTTCACTATTTTCCTTAAAAAAAAAGAATTGTGGAAAATTCTTAATTTGTATCCCACATCATTATTTCAGTTCTCCACATCAGCTCCCCAGTATCCATACCTGTATCAAGTTGTTCCCTCCAGTGCAAACCCTGCTTTTGCTAATACCACCTTATACTCTTTTGTAATCTTTCTCTCAGCTTCTGTTTTGACATCTCAGCTTACTTGCTTGACTGATTTCCTTTTTTCTGCACTGTCTTTTCTGTGGGCTCCATATTATTGTTTTTCTTCTACTACTTTCTTCTCTCTCTTCCTTTTCTTTCCTGTCCTTTGCAGTCTCCTCTTATGTTTCTNCAGCTTCTGTTTTGACATCTCAGCTTACTTGCTTGACTGATTTCCTTTTTTCTGCACTGTCTTTTCTGTGGGCTCCATATTATTGTTTTTCTTCTACTACTTTCTTCTCTCTCTTCCTTTTCTTTCCTGTCCTTTGCAGTCTCCTCTTATGTTTCTTTTACCTTTAAATTTTTTCCTCCCTTACTTTCTTTGTTTCCATTCTTTGCTTTAAAAAAATATTTTTTTTCTCAATGAGAAACTGGCTTCAAAAAGGGTATTATGCTGAACTGCTCTGGCTAGCATCCAGGCATGGATCTAATCCAATCTGCCATTAAATTGTGAGATGAGGGACAAAATCCTCAGTCAGCTCTGAGATGCTGGCAGAGATCCATTCAAAGTAAGGATGCTGACTGAGCACAGGATCAGTTCCTATCCCTACTATCAAACTGAAGGCTTGCTAGCCAGTCTCTACAAGCACTGTTATGCTTACTCTATCCCTTGTGGCCCCTCATCCAGTACAAGACATGGTGGTGGAATAGGTCAGATCTAGAGCTCTGGAGTTAGACTGCCTGTAGCCAATTTCAGCTCTTGCTAACCATGTGACCCTGAACAGGACTGTTAAACTTTTTCTATTTGGATGCCTTTATTTCAGCGATAAAAATAGTCCCTGTCTCATAATGGTACCTGTGAGAAAGAAATGAACAACAATTATTGAGTACTTTTCACAACGTTCCTGGTACATAGTGAGTACTCAATAAATGCTGTCTAATATTCCATAGTTTTGGAGATACATATTTTGGGAATTTTATTTAGTAGCTAAGTGTGGCTAGTACAATAGGATATCCTCAAGTCAAGATGTTGGTTCAGAAGCTCAAGGCTACCAAGGCCAAATCTGTTATCTCTTGACCTTCCCTTAATGACTGCTGCAGGGCCAGCCACCATGTCTGCATTCAAGTAAAAAGAGGAAGGAAAGAAAGGAGGAGGATCAGGCATTGCCTGGAGCAGGAAAGCAGAGACTATCTCAGAAATGCTCATAGACTCCCACTTGTGTTTTATTAGTCAGAGGTCTGTCTTTCCTCACTGGAAAGATTCTGGCATCCCACCATATAGAGTAGAGGAAGCAATAAAAAAAGAAAGTTGAAATTTATCCTTTATTTTCTGTCATAGTTTCTGGGAATTTGAGACACTGATAATAAAGACAGGAGAGATATCAGAGTTAGTACATGGACTGCCTTAAAATTTAAAAAGGAGTACTTGTATGGTAGGGAATTACCTACCTGATTTTTCAGTCCATTAATATCTTGGTTCTTTAATTTGGGAGACAGATAGGAAGACAGGGCTGAGGTTTGAGGAATTTGTTACTTTTTGCTCATCTACTTTCCTTTAGGTGACAGGAAAAGCTTTGTTTTCTTAATGTGAAGTATGGGAAAGTTAAAACATTATTTTTTTCAGTCTGCCAAGGTGTTATTTGAAATACCTCAAAATTATTTTAATAGATTTCTGTTCATCTTAGTTGATCTTTTCCTTGGTGTGTGTGTGTGTAGCATGAAATTTTTGAAAAATATTTTCTGTTCCTATTGAAGTCTAATAATTAGAAAAATTGTTAGGAGTTGACATAATAAACCAAGAGTGTCTAAAATAGAACAACATTTACTTAAAATTCTAGAATCCAAAATGCTTAGTAATTTTAAGTTTAAAATTAAAGCTGAATGTTGAAAGCCTCCATTTAAAGACATACTTTGTCAAAAAGCATATAAAAAATGATCATTTTAGTTTTGTGTTTAACAGGAAAAAATAATCAGAGAAAAATTCTATAATTTGAAATAATAGTAATAACAGAGATGCAATAAATAGTTTTGCTGCCTGTCCATGGGTTCACCTGCTGGCTTTTGAGGTGAGAACTCTGCAAATCCTTGAACTGCGTAGGAAAGTTTCAAAAACTCTTCAGTCTGGCAGTTCAGTTAAGCGAATAAGTATGTTCAGTCTTCATTCTAACATCTGGTACTTAAGCACTAGGATATCAAATCAAAGAACATTTTTAACATTTTCTACAATGTCACATCAGTGTCCAGCCATCAGAAGAGATCTTTCCACAAATAGGATTCTTTACAAACACAATGGGTACAAGCAGTTCTTTCCCAACCAATCAGCTTGCTGCCTCCAACATCAGTTTTTAAAACCAGAACTTTCGTTACATCTTAGCATTATTATTTTGCTAAACAGAAATATGTCAAGGTGTTGAAAATGCTATTTTGCTCAACTATTATAGAAATTAAAAACATAATATTAAAATTTAGGAAAATAGAGGAAAGTGTTAGCTGGTCAGTCATGTCCAACTCTGCAACCCCATGGATAAAGGAAAACAGCTTAATTGAATGGAAGTTCATCAAATGTTAGTATAAATTCAAAAAGTGGTCCTTCTAAATTTTTCTAAGATGATAAGCCGTTCCTCCCAAATAATCATAATGACTATAGTTTTTGAGAGCCCATTATATGCCAGGCACTTCATATTCATTACTTCAAATTCTTGCAACCAAGAATTTGAGGTGGTGAATTTGTTTCTGCATTTCAGGTGGGAAACTGAGTCCATTTAGTAAATGATCTAGGGTGACAGACTTATTAAGCAGTAGTTCATCATTAACTACAAGTCTTTCTGACTCCAAAACACATGTGTCAATATTGAGATTGGTATAAATCTCATGTGATTGAAAGCTATGTTCATATTATTTTGAGAACAAATTTAAATGAGAAATACATAATGGGAGTCATAGTGTCTTCCAATGGGACAGGATCAATTAGCTTAGAATTAATGTATTTATTTATGCCCAGCGCTAGATAGCCTACAAAATTAGCAGAGAGGTAGGAGTGAGCTGTGCCTTCCAGCTTCTGTCCCAGACTAGAGTTTCTCCTAGCTTGACCAGGATAAACATAGGGAGGAAGTTTTCATACCAATATATCCTGTCCACTTCAAACAATTTCAAAGTTTGGTGACAAAAATGAGACTCATATCTAGATTCCCGATTGTGGTTGCATAGAGAAGCCTTTTTTTTTTTTTTTTTGATTGAAGCAGAGTTGATTACCAGTGTTGTATTAGTTTCAGGTGTACAGAGAAGTGATTCAGTTATAATAGTGTGTGTATGTTTATCCCAAACTCCTAATTTATGCCCCCCTCCCCACCCACGCCTTTCCCCTTTGGTAACCATAAGTTTGTTTTCTATGTCTGTGGGTCTTTTTCTGTTTTGCAAGTTCATTTTCATCATTTTTTTGGATTCTTGTGTATAAGTGAGTCTATATGATATTTGTCTTTCTCTGTCTGACTTCACTTGTATGATAATCTCTAGGTTCATCAGTGTCACTGCAAAATGGCATTATTTATTCTTTTTTATGGACATGTAATATTACATTGTGTGTGTGCGTGTGTACACATATATATTTTTTCTTTGGTCAGTGGACACTTAGGTTGCTTCCATGTTTTGGCTATTGTGACTAGTGCTGCTATGAATGTAGGGGTACATGTACCTTTTTGAATTTGAGTTTTCTCCAGATATATGTCCATGAGTACACTTACTAGATCATATGGGAACTCTATTTTTAGTTTTTTAAGGAGTTTCCTTATTATTTTCCACAGTGGCTGTACCAATTTCCCACCAGCAGGGTAAGATGGTTCCTTTTAGGAGAGAGGCCTTTAGAATGGCCAGAATTTGTGATCTCAGGGTAATGTTTTCAGAGAAAATTGAGGGTACCATAGAGCAGGTGGAAAGAAAGTTCCATGACTATGAATTGATTTAGGTGCATGTGATCTCAGCCTAGAGTACCTGTGCCTGACCTCTCATCAGATTTTATTCCATAAGCATGTACATAGCAAAGCACTTCAAAGAAACGATTATTGAGCTTACAAACGAAACATCTTTGTAAGCCTACAGGAAACTTAATCGATGTCTTTTAGGTGTAATGACAAATCCTACGGATAAGCCAGGATTTAAAATGGAAAGAAAGCACTTCAGTTTAAACGACAGAATTTTTCTTTGTAAATTAGGGGCTGTCTTAAAGATGTTTAGACACCAAGTTTCCATACTTTTGGTTTAGACTAAATTCAGGCAATTAGTGAGTAGTTTCACAAAAGAGTAAAATAAAAATTTTACTTAGTTGATCTCACATGAATTTTTTTTCTTTTTTTGCTTTGGTTCAGGTGTGGATGGATCAGAAGCAGGGGTCCAAGTGATAAAAATACAAGTCATATTTCTAAATCTGGAGGTATTATTAACTGTGTTTTCTGTTACTACAACCCAACATTAGGCCTAGAACTTTTGAATAAATTTAGAACACAAAACAAGTACGTGCCTTTTAGTGATATACTCCTGCTCACAGTGGGACTCACCACCTGTTGATCCCCTTGGAGTCTTCACTACCTGACAAAAGAAGATTGATGCCCTTTGTTGAAAGTTCTGTTGAATCATTGTTGGCACACATAGGCTGCAGTCAGAGTAATGTTTTTCCCAATCTCTGCATGCTTTAAACACTTCTGCCATATCTTGGTTATTCTAACTCACAATAAATACTTTTGCATAATTGCAGACTTATTTAGCATCTGTACAGTGACATTCACTTTTGGCTACTTATTCCCATTTTTCTTTTACACAATCTTAGGAAACATAAAAAGAGACTGCTTTGGTCTCGGATTTTGGGTTGACTATTTAGTAAGTCGGAAATTTGATGATTGTGATTGCTCATGCTGTTTCCCAATAGGTCCAGTCCACATGATCTCTCATCATTGCATTAGAGGGACTCACTCTTGTGTTTAAAGAAGACTGTCCTGTTTAGGGGCTTCCCAGGTGGTGCTAGTAGTAAAGAACCTACATGCCAATGTAGGAGACATAAGAGATGTGGGTTTGATTCCTGCATTGGAAAGATCTCCTGGAAGAGGGCATGGTAACCCGTGCCAGCATTCTTTCCTGGAGAATCCCATGGACAGAGGAGCCTGGCGGGCTACAGTCCATGGGGTCACAAAGAGTCAGATACGACTAAAGCAACTTAGCACACACATGCACATCCTGTTTAGGAAACGGTTTTCATTATTTGCATTTGCTGTTGCTCCTCTGATTGATCTAGTCTCTTTCTGTAATAAGATGTGCATTTGTCGTTCCTTTTATCAGTTGTCCCTAAACTGCCTCTAATGATAGATCCATCTGGGGGTTGGGGGGAAAGGTGAGTTGTTTTTTCTTTTTAATAAATGCAGGTGAGTCAGTCATTTGGGATTTAAAATTAGTTCTTATTTTTAAGGACCACCAAGTACAGATTTATTCACATGTTTGCAGAATTATCTGGGAAAATTCTTGGGGAGAGATTTTTTTTTTTTTTTAATTTAAATGCTAGCAGTTGCACTTAGACCCACTCCAGTGTTCGTGCCTGGAGAATCCCAGGGACAGGGGAGCCTGGTGGGCAGCCGTCTACAGGATCGCAGAGTCGGACACGACTGAAGCGACTTAGCCACAGAAACGGTTGCACTTAGACGTCGACGAGAAGCACTAGACAGAACGTCTCTCCTGGGATTGGTCCTACTTCTTCTAAACCTGTTGTTGGGCCCATGAAATACTTTGAACAGCTCAGAACAAAAATGCAGCACAAACACCAGGTAGTGATAGTGTTGTTCCCGATCCTGTTTTTGCAGCTGGCCACTGGAAGTGTTTAGGATGAGGTTCAGCCGAGGCTCCCTAACTGGAGAGGAGTTACCTAATCAGGCTTTAAACCACATCAAAGTGTGAGTGTGTCAGGCAAGGCAACCAGTTCATAACAAATGTTGAGGAATGATAGGATGTTATGACATCTAGTAAAAAATATTATTTTAGAAAAGGAATATGGCTTTTCCTAGCTCAATATCTTTCTGTTTACCTTTGATAGAGTGTGCCAAAGTTAGGCCTTTGGAACCTGAAAACTCAATGAAGACTCAAGAATCTCCTGAATTCTGTGGCAAATAAAGCATAGCCAACTGGGTTGAGATTGACAGAGTGGAAACAAAATTGTGTGGCCATGAGGACAGGATGTGCCATCTTTGGCTTCCTTACCCAGCTGTTAGAGAACCGCCTGAAAAACCACTGTGTTTACTTTGGTTTCAGCTTCATGGATCTGTCTGTAGATGGTATTAAATAGCAATTGATTGCACACTGTGCGGCCAAGTGCAGCTGGTTGGAATTGTAGCTCTACCACGACCTACCTGTAGGTATGTCCTTGAGTTACTGTGTGGAACTCAGTCTCACTTTTGTCATCTGTGAAATAGAAATCAAAACTTTACCCCTATCATATGCTTTTTTAAGATTACACAATACACATTTACACAATTACACATACAGCATTCAGTACCTGCCCCTGGCCAAGTGTTCAGTAAATGTTGGTTACTATTTTGAAGTCATCAAAGGATGCAAAAATCCCTTACAGAGAAAAATGACACCTACAGGACTCCTCAAAAAATCATGTAGTCTTGAAAGGTCATCACTAGTTAGCCACATTTTGCAGACATTTATACATGTAACCTTTATGTGTATATTGTTGGCCAAGGCTAATTGTTAATGATTCTAAGAAGAAACCCAAGGGGTATGCGGCGTAACTCCTGGTGTTGTTTCTTTTTTTTTTCCTGGTGGCTTACTATGAGATTGGTGGTCACTGGGCTCAGAGTTGAGAGGTACCACTCTTTTTCTCCAGNTGGAGACCCAGCTATAAGTTATATTCAGACTTTTGACTGTTCAGGGCCTGGTATCCCTAACCTCCACAATGTTCAAAGGGCAACCATACTTTGATTCAGTTGGTACTACAAAGTAGATATTAGCATCCACATTCTAAGTGGGGAAACTGACTCTTTGAAAAGTCAATTTCACATAGATAGAAAATAAAGGAGCCAGAAAATGGTCGCTGGGCCCCCTCTCATTAGGAGGCCACCCTCAAAAACATGGATGTGGTGAGTATGATAAGAAAATGTAGTATCAAGTGAAGCAGTGTGCAGTTTCATCACCGAAAGTTAGCTGTAAAGATAGTGGGTTCTCTGTCTGCATGGAGACACACCAGAGTACATACGTGCCCATATGAGGGGGTGCAGAGATTACCACCTGCCCCTGTCATACCTCAAGGGGGGGAGCAAGTCATTCTCTCTCCTCCTCCAACTGTTCTGACCCATCCTTTGCAAATATCCTTCTAAAATGAAGGTGGTAGACAAGCAAAGAAAGTAACCACACAAGCTGCATGATAAGTTGCCATATTTCCAAGTTAAGTAAAAGAAAAGAGTTATAGCTCACAATCGAGATTGAATTGAATAAGTGTCCTGATTAGAATTTCTTGCAGGCACTGAGTCAAATGCTGTCTAGAAAATAACATGTTCTTTGAAAGAGAAGGAAAGACTGTGAATATGTACTCAGATTTGTTTTCTGTGTGTTTATTAGTTTTGCAGTTCTTTGATGAAAGTATCTTCCATTCAGTAGTGTCTGTGATCTTCAGTGCCAGCAGCCATAAGAAATAGATATTCAATAATTTAATAACTGTTTATTGCAAACTAAGATCACTCCCATCGCTGTCTGTGCCTTGGTGTGCCCAGTGTTGGGCTCTCTACCACATCCTCTTTCCTTCAGAACACTGAAAATGGAGACTCAGTTTCAGCTCAGACTTTTTTCGTATCCCACACATCCATCCAGAATGGTTAACATTGCTAAGTTCTTTGTTAAATTACAAGTCTACTGCCTGGTTAAATGAGTGAACAAGCAATGTTCAAGAGCCCTTCAGTTTGGGCTTTAGCTTGTTGTAATTTTCTAATGATGATGCAAGATTCTGCACACAGGATGAGAGGGCCAGAATTGGGAGCCTTTTTGAGGAAACTGAACATCCTCACCCTCTTAAAACCTTACATCCACTAGTATCACACTATTTCTCAAATTAAAGGTTACATTTTCTGCCTCCCTAAGACTAACGTCACCTCTCCAAGTGGAAAACAAGAGCGGCATTTGGCATTCGTTTATCCCAAACCCAAATCGCTGACCCTTTGTTTTTAGTACTTTGCCCTTTTGCTTTTGCTTTTTTAATTTGCTTGTGACTCTCTGCTTCCCCCATCTTTTTTTTTTTTGGTACAATGATTCTTACCTTGTCTTTCCCCAGTCCGTTTCTGACCTGGAGAGACGTGCAGCATGTTATTGTCAGGACTTCCCGTGCAGGACATTTGAACGCTAATGACTGGAAAACCAATGCTGCTGGTTTTAAGGGTGAGAACTTCTTTCATCTTCTGTCACAGGCAAAATATTTTTATTTTCCCCCATTTTAAATGGAGAGCAGGAAACAGAACCCCTCCACAGAAACTTTAAATTTTGTACTGACACAGGAAGAGGTTGATCTCTTACTAAAAAAATTAAAAATTAAAAAGGCAGATTCCTCTTCTAAAAAAGTTAAAACAACATATTTATGGCAGCTTTCCTTGGCTTCCCATATCATAGGTCAGATTTTTTAAAGGTAACCATCTCCCAAGTATTGTCGACCTATGAGGCTCCCCGTTAGCTTACTATTTGCTGTCCTTGATTATCTGAGTGATATTTGTAACAATTAATTTAAAAATTCCTTACCTTCTGGAGTGATTACTTCCAATTAATAACAGCTGGTATCTTTTGTTCCTTTGAGGGTAGCACTGTTAGTTGGTAGGCTATGCTTTCTATATATTTGGTTTTTGTTTTCCCCCAAACTTCCACAAATAGGAAAACAGGCCTAATTCTATGACATTACTTGACATAAACTAATAATTCTTATGAAGCTTCATAATACAGTCTTATGCAAATGTGCACAGGCTATAATAAGTGCTAACTATTTTTCCCATGGCTGATAAGGATTATAGTTCCCTCCAACTATCTTACTAACAGTAACTATTTTGTTTGTTGTCATCCATAACATATGCTATAATCAAAAGAAAATAATTACATAAAGTGGATGTCCTACAGGTTAGCATCTTTACTCAGGTTTCAGATAACCTAAATTTTAAACCATTAATTTAAGTTATAACAAAGATTACTTTTTGTCATATCTGCAGACTTACATTTATTCCCAAATAATATTTATATCATTATATATCCCTATAGATGAAAAACAGTATTCCATAACAGAAGGAATATCTACTTACAAATTGCAGTTCTGGTCTTCAGATCATTGGAAATAAGCTGAATAATCCTGAGCAAGTCATTTTATTTTTCCAGGCCCCAACTTCCCCAACTTAGTTTAGAAGCTAAATAATATTAACTACATAGAATATCTTATGTATGAAATCCATATATCCATGGTGTATTATACTCAATGTATATAATATTCATGCTGAAAATGTAATTTAAAAAATTATTTGCAAGGAGCTTCTTAGAGTCTCATAGCTTGCCAAAACCTTTCAATATGCCACTTAACCAGTGCCATATAAAAGAGTTCTTTGACTAACATCTTCAGTGAAGACTTCACTTTTAGAAAAGATAAAGACTAGCCCTCTTCTTTTGAGTATTATCAAATACCTTTCCATGCTTGTAAACTATATAATGCAGCAGTGTTCAATGAGCTTTTAATCGAAAGCATTGTAAATACCAGTTGGGATCATATTTTCTGAAGCCAAAATCAAGACACAGTCCCAAAATAGTAAATGCTATGTGCAGCATAAAAAACATTTGAAAGTTCACTTGTTTGAGAAAATCCAGGATGTAATTGCCATATGTATGTTTCCTTTTGATTAGCTTCCACATGCTTCCAACCCCTACTATAAATTCAGGCAGTCAAGGGGTTGAGTTTGGGGAGCAAGATGGGGTGGGGGAAGGGATGAAAACATAACCTTGGTTGGTTCAACACTGCAATGAACTTCTTAGTAGAAGGTTCATAGACTAAGTACATTGACCTCCATGAAGCTGAGGAACCAACTTTAACCCAAATAAAAGTTTTAGTTTTACTTATTCCTTCTTGGCAACTTAAAAAGAGCAAATGGTTCTAATAAAAAACGCAACTCTTTTGAAAACCTCTGTTGGTTTTGGAGAGGGGGAAGCAGAGGCTTTAGACTGAATCTCACCAGATCCAAACCTGAGTCTGAAGGGGGCTATCCACTGCTTCTGGCAGGGGGCAAAGAGCGTTTTACTATTGCACGTGGCAATATTTAGTATAATATTTCACTCTTCTCTTAGATTACTGCCAAGAGTAACAATTAAAGTTCGCTTTTTCATAGATGAATTACCCTGAATGGTCTGAACTCCCAGCAGAATTGTTTTGTAATTTTGTTGATGGCAAGCCTCATATTTCATCTAAACATGATCATAATAAGAAGAATTTTTGACATTTTCTTCCCTTCTCTAAGCATTCTCATTCCCTCCCTAGCATCCCATAAATGAAAGCAATGAAGGCAGGGGCTAGCAGGAGAAGAGTCGTGCTCTGGCAGGCAGGGGTTAGGGAATGCAGGTCACTAGGACTGGAGAAAGATGGGCTGACTATGGGATAAGAACTGAATGAACAAAAAATAGGGAAGGCTTGGAAAATGTTCATGGAGTGAGAGCTCATATTTTAAATTAGGTCAGCCAGCTTTTGCAGGCCTTACTTAGTGGGAACACATGGCCAAGTGTTTCTCCTTAGGCAACAGAAGTTGCCTGCAAACAGAAGCCTGCAACCCTGGGTGTGCTCCCTTACCACTGGGCTTGGTCCTAATGCTGAGTGAGATGCAGGTACGAAACAAATCTGAAAACACCTCTGCTTCCCTGGGCTTGCTCCTATGGCCTCATGTTGAGTGATTTAACTTGTATGAAGAGTGGGATGTTGGGTTTGTTTTTTTTTTTAATCCCTAGAATTTCACAAACTGGTTGTCAGGTACTCTTCTGCAATGGGGCTGTCAGTATTAATGTCCAGATTTCCTCTTTCTCATCTGGTAAAGCAGACAGCTCAGTCTAGCAACCAGTTGGGTTTGGGGGTCTTGCCAGCAATAGACTTGATAGCCTTAGTTCTCACTGGTAATTTGGGAGAAGCCAGCACCCTACAGATCAGTCTTTCCCCAAACCCTGCCAAGTGCCTTTCATACAGCATCCTTACATATCTTTGAACCTACCCACGTGTGGTCCATCTAAATGAGAGAACAGACCCAGATGCTATCAGATCTAGACTGATGTGGGTCTCCGTTCAAGGCGGACTTGATCCACTCTTACCTACATGTGTTATGGGCCTGGATTCCTGGCCCCTGGAAGGACATTCCTTCCAGAAGCAACTACTGGCTTCCGTTAACTGGCATGGACAGATTGCATTCAGGCAAGGAAGTTGCCTAGGGAGGACTGACTCCTCTGTGAGTTTCTCTGAGAGCAGAGTTACAGATGAGCTGGATGCAGGGAACTTTCTTCCCCTTTCTCTGCACTCTCCTTACAGTGAGATCAATTTATAAACAGTCCTGTCATGAGATCCGTTCACAGTGAAGGCAGCCCCAAATCTGGAAGCCACTCATCAACATTTTTATGTTATGGTAGCTTAACTTTTAACAATGTTAAATGAACTAAGATGATTCTATCTTGCTACTTCTTTATTATAATAATAATAATCTAATATAGATAAAATACCTTTTGTAGAAGATCTGTTTTTTAAAATAAACATAATTCAAAGAATACATACCTATGAAAACTAACTGGATATTGTTTTGATATGTTCATCCTGTGAATAATCCTAGCTAAGTTTCAGACAACACCTTTTGATTTTAAACCTCTTCCAAGATAGTTTAATAATAAATTGAATAAATATGATGCATCTATCTAATCTGAGATTATGCATGAAAACAGGAAAGTATTTGCATGAAACCACATCAACAGATGTGTTATCTGCCACTAGAGAACTAAAATCCAAATTCCAGTATCTTTGCTACTGACCAACATTTACAATGCCTGGAGACAACTTTGGCATTCAATTGTTTGTTTGGGAGTTTCTTTAGTATTTCTTTCTCCTTTTTTCCCTTTGCTCTTATGAAATGTCTTTTCTATTTTTTTTCTTTCTGCTCTTTTTAATAACCCCCTCGTGCTCCTTAAAACGTGCAAATCAACCATTGAAGTGAGGGTTTTGCCATCTGGGTGATTTTCTTCAAGGAATTTAATTTACGTAGTCTCCCGATTTGGCAACCTGCTCCAATACCCTTGCCTGGAAAATCCGATGGACAGAGAAGCCTGTTAGGCTACAGTCCACGGGGTCGCAAAGAGTCAGACACGACTGAGCAACTTGACTTTTTTTCTTTCTTTTCCTGATTTACTTATTCACAACTATTTCCTGCACACTGTCAGCAGGCCAGCCCAACACATGATGAAGCACACCCAAAGAGCAGACGCAGAAGGAAATGTCCAGGTCCTATGACTTTGCCTCCTGTGATCTGGCTGCACTGTGATTTACCTACAGAAACAGAAGTTTACGCTGTACTTTTTTCTCCCTCCAGTCAAATCCAATCAGTCTTTCAGGCTCATGTTTATAAAAGTGTCAGTGATCCTTCTCTCACTATCTAAAATGCAGCCCAGCCTGAGCAGCAGAAGGCAGCTAATGAAAGAATCTCTCCTGTGGCATGCCGCATACATTTTGACGAGTTCTGTTTTTACCAAGAAGGTGTATGGATCCTAGGGCACTAGAGAGGGCTTGCTTGAATTCTGCATT
The DNA here is from genome assembly GCA_006410875.1 of Neotragus pygmaeus. NCBI lineage: Eukaryota > Metazoa > Chordata > Mammalia > Artiodactyla > Bovidae > Neotragus > Neotragus pygmaeus. Next base: position 308,682 of record SJYV01019542.1, read on the forward strand.
CTTCTAGAATCCATGGCTCAGAGCCTTTCAGGAAGAACCCCTCCCTCTTTCTGCTTTAATTTGAGGACCTTACCTATTTCCTACCCATCCCTTCCCCGAGTCTCCTGGGCTGTGCTCACTGAATCTTTCCCCCACATCCATAGCCCTGGTTTGCTGATGCAGCTATGAGAAGTCCAATTGAATGCATGCAACATCAATGCTATAGTTTTTTTTTTTTTCAAAGTGTCTGTATTTGGATATGATANCTTCCCCGAGTCTCCTGGGCTGTGCTCACTGAATCTTTCCCCCACATCCATAGCCCTGGTTTGCTGATGCAGCTATGAGAAGTCCAATTGAATGCATGCAACATCAATGCTATAGTTTTTTTTTTTTTCAAAGTGTCTGTATTTGGATATGATAACTTGATATTATACAGTTAAACTCTCTTAAATCTAGGAACAGGAATAGACGTCAGATAATAAATTAGGAACTTCTGTCATCTTTACTAGGCGAAAGAAAGAAAAAAATGTCATTGAAAATCAAAATGACAACTAAGTGAGCGAGGTTACCACGCCTTCCATTTCACTGCCCTCCCAGACTATGTAAGTCTCTTTTTTTCTACCAGCATGTTGCTGAAACCTCCCCATCCTCCACTGACTCTTTCTTTGACCACAACTAAACTACTAGATTTTTAAATTTTTATTTCTAACTGATTTCCCACTGTGGGGAAAACAATTGACAGTCTAACATGACTTCTTAGCCTCAAAGGCCCTTAACTTTTAATAACCTTTATTACTTTTAATTGCCATCATTTTATTTCTACTGGGAGGGCTGGTAATTTTAAGATGTTCCGATATATTTTTAATACCTACTTGTCTTGCTTTCAGTTTGTAACACTTATTTAAAAAGAATTTAGAAGTGCTGAAACCATTAAGCATGCCATGTGTTGAATTGAAACTAAAGGTTTTGAAGTTTGTGGGGCTTTTTCTTTGCATATATAAGTGATATCTGATGTGTTAACATTTGAAAGAGTAAAGCTATATTGTTATCATATTATTTCACTGTACAAATAACATTTTATCTTTGCCACCTAGCATGCTGGTGTGATGTTGGTAGCTATGTTTAAAGTCCATAATGTACCTTAATTGGAAATGTGCACATCAAGTTTTCAAAAAAAGGTCAAAGTGAAATGTTATTCATCTGGTCAGTGTTGGAGGAGATATTCGAATCAGATGCTTGTCTTTGGTCCCAATCCTGTTTTCAGAAATAAAGCGTTTGGTTCTTTTAAAATGTAGAGAGGTATATAAATACATTTGATCCTACCTAATAAAATTTGCTCCCTAGAAATGCTACCTGAGTTTCTTTCAAGATTCTGAGTTTTATTCCATTGTGCTCTATGAACTCATATTTATTTAATATATTAACTTAAAACTTTTCATTTTGCATTTATTGATCATTGAATATATGAGCTTACCTTCTTGCTCATTTATTAAAAAGATATGAATCACACATAATTGAGGGATTTTACTTTTATTCTTCTGTCTCTCGGATGATGGACCTAAATATCTACCTGGGAACAGCAATATAGGACCCCTACCTAACATGGTGTGATCACTAATCTAGAGCCAGACATCTTGGAATATGAAGTCAAGTGGGCCTTGGAAAGCATCACTACAAACAAAGCTAGTGGAGGTGATGGAATTCCAGTTGAGCTCTTTTAAATCCTGAAAGATGATGCTGTGAAAGTGCTGCACTCAATATGCCAGCAAATTTGGAAAACTCAGCAGTGGCCACAGGATTGGGAAAGGTCAGTTTTCATTCCAATTCCAAAGAAAGGCAATGCCAAA
>SJYV01019542.1:310607-322081 GCA_006410875.1 Neotragus pygmaeus
TCTCTCATCTTATTTCCCTGAACTGAGATTAAATTATAAGTTATACTGGTTTAAAATCACTTGACAGTGGCTTGGAGATATTTGGGTACCATGAAGAATTAGAGAGCCTCGCACTGCATCTTCATCAATAATTTCAGTTCCTCCAGGGCAAGAAAATACCTTTGAATATCCATGGTGAAATGATATAGACTGTGGTTAAGTGAAAAGTGACAACATAGGATTTCAATGAACTTTAACAAAAGAGCTCCACAATTTGGTTTCCTTAATCCCAAATTTGACATTTCTCCTCTGTTATATGTGTGTTACTCTGTATCTTTTCAAATTAAGGAGGCACACTTGCCTCATGTAATATGTACTAAATCTAAATAGACTTGTTAGTAACAGTTACCAATTTGTGATGAGGTAATTGATGAGTTTTATTTATTTTCTGGATGTATTTACAAATTTTTACCATGAACATACATTATTTTTTAATTAAGAAAAATATCATTTATAATAAAAGTTGCGAAAGTACCTGTATAAAAATTCTACATATATCTTTCCCATAGCAGAGTATAAAATATGACTTTGTGTTTAAAGATATAAAAGAGTTTAATACAAGGTAGAGATTTTATGTATTCAACTGAGATTTTTAAGTATTTTTAGAAAGAGTTGCAAATGTAGATATCATTGTATCATCATTAAATTTTCCAAATATAAGTAAAGTTTCTGAGAAAGTTAGGTCAAATTTAACTTTAGATCAATAGATATTCTCATTGAGAACTAAACGTTTACAACATCCAAGGATAAGAAGGTGTCATGAAAGTTTAGAAGCCTCCAAATACTTCATGCATAAACTTTAATAAATTTTTCATATGCTAGAGGAAAAGTAATTATTTATTTCTTCTAGGATTTTCAACCAAAAAACTAGATATGTCAGAAAATTGGTATTTCTTGCATGTTAGTTCCGACTGCACTAAGAGAAGTTGTATACACTTCTCTTTAAACCTACTAATTATTTTATCTTACGAACGGATGGTGTTATCACTTGAATACAAGTGGTTAACAAGTGGAGCCTGGTAGTAAATCTTTGTGGGTTAGAATTTGGCTCAACCACTGACCTGCTAGTCAGTCTCAGCCAAATTTCTTTCTCCTTATCCATGAGTGATAATAGTAATAGCACTAACATCTTAAGATTGTTAGGAGAATTAAATGTAAAAATATGGGCTAATACTTGCCATGTAATAACAATTCATAACTGGTAGTTCTGTTACTAGTTATAATACGTATTCAGTGAACAATATGCATTGATCTTATTTTCTTCTTTTGATTATTTACTTGTTTTATTTGTTTTTTAATTGTTGCTAGAAAGAAAGCTGGGCTCCCATTGGGTTGTGTCTGGCTTTTCTACAGAGTGAAAGTATTATAAGTCAATGTATATAGCATAGTGGCTACCAACCATGGTAAAGCTGACCAACTTCTTGCCTTCTGTAGTGAGCCATCTCTATGGATTTGGACTGATGGATGCAGAAGCCATGGTGATGGAGGCAGAGAAGTGGACCACTGTTCCCCAGCAGCACGTGTGTGTGGAGAGCACAGACCGACAAATCAAGTAATGTTTGCTGCAAGCAGACAGCATGACCATTCCCTAAAAGAGAGCTGGCCCATGCAGATGTCTCGAGACAGCCCTGTGTTGCACATGAAAGCTAGTAGTTTGTGTAGTTTTTTTCTAATGTGATTATAAAATCTTAATAGAATGTCTAAGACCCTAAACTGTTAAATCCATCCTAGTATAACCTGCCATGCCCTACCCCAGAGGATCTTTTCAACCTAAGGATAGAACCCAGGTCTCCCACTGCAGGTAGATTTTTCACCGTCTGAGCCACCATGAAAGCCCGCTAGTATAAGCCAAGGATCCTTAAAAGGAAAGCATATTTTATAAGGGGATGGGAGAACCCTTACAGGTGGATATTCTTCACGTTTCTACTCTGTAAGTATTTCTGTTTGATGGTAGAAGTATTTCCCGTAAGTTGGTATACCCCCCAAACTAAACCTTATGGTCTGGAAACTTAGCTACTTACCATGTAGTTCTCTGAGAGTGATGCAGGATGCACAGTAAGTGAGATTGCACTTTACTCAGATTCCAGGACCTAGTGTCCTGTTTCAGTCATACAAACCTGGAGGCTGTGCAACAGGATTTACCAAGTGATAGTGAAGTCTCTCCTAGGCACTGAATTTGAATGATTAGGATTTATTATAGTGATTTTATTAGTATTTTGCTTTTGGCTTTCTTTTTATAGAGAGTTAGCTGAGAAAAATACTTATGAACTTTGGTTTGTAATTAGAACAGAGCCATTATAATTCCTGAGGAAATTGTTAGGAAGCAGAAACAAATGGACTAAATTTTTTTCTCATTCTACTCATTTGTGGCAAAGAATATGAAAAAAATAAAGGAGTAAAAAGTTAACCAGTATTTATTGAGTTCTTACAATAGGTCAAGCCCTAGCAACTTAATGTGTGTTTTCTTCTTAAAACTTGATAACAATGTGGGTTTTATTCCCTTTTGACAAATGAAGAAATGAGATCAAATGGAATACTTGTTTATTTCTACACAAATTTCATTTACCAATTCAGCATCTGTTTTTCTTTCATTTATTGGATAGCAAGAACAGGACTAGTGGCACATGTAGCTGTGTGTGCTGCATCTCTGCACCCTTTTTGCCAGATACCCAGGACCCTCAGAGCCCAGTGAAGTGGCTCAGACCCAGCTGACCAGAGGCACCCAGAACCATGTCAGAACTTTGAGCAAGGCCTGGTGACAGGGACCAGCTGTCACCCACCAGTCTTCCCAGCCTGACTTCAAGATTGCCGAGCCTGAAGCTTCTGAGGCTGTTCAGCATGGAACATATGCCCCAGAGATCAAGCCCTGAGCCTTCAGAATAGGAGCACTGACTCCAAGACTAGGGAATATCAAATAGTGAGAACTCATACAAAGAAAACCACTTGAATACAAGACTCTGCATCACCCAACCACCAGTAGCACCCTGTGCAGGATGCTTCATCTAGACAACAAACAAAACAAAAATACAAACCCAATCATCATCAGGCAGGATTACCACCTCACTCAGCCTTGCCCATCAGAGGAAAAACAAAAAAACAAAAACTCTGCACAAATCTTACCCTATACCAAGCTCACACAAACCACTCGACCAATTTTAGGAGGACAGAAACCAAAAGAAAGAAATAATTCAACCTTAATCAAGGAAAGAATTCAAATTTCCTTGAAGCCTGGGAAAGGAGACCTCAAACACAATAACTTAAAAAAACATAATGGAAAGGCAGAGAAATACTGCACAAATGAAGGAACAAACTAGAAACACAGAAGTCCAAATAAATGAGGAAATAGGGAAACTACCTGAAAAAGAATTCAGAATAATGATAGTAAAGATGATCAAAAACCTTGAAATCAAAATGGAGACAATGCAAGAATCAGTTAACAAAGACCTGGAAGAATTAAAAAATAAACATACAGAGACACAATTACTGAAATTAAAAATACTGTAGAAGGAATCAATAGCAGAGTATCTGAAGCAGAAGAACAAATCAGTNATCAAAATGGAGACAATGCAAGAATCAGTTAACAAAGACCTGGAAGAATTAAAAAATAAACATACAGAGACACAATTACTGAAATTAAAAATACTGTAGAAGGAATCAATAGCAGAGTATCTGAAGCAGAAGAACGAATCAGTGAACTGAAAGATAAATTGGTGGAAATAACTTCTGAAGAACAGAATAAAGTAAAAAGAATGAAAAGAGTTGAGAACAGTCTCAGAGACCTCTGGGACCATATCAAACACACCAACATTCGAATTATAGGGGTCCCAGAAGAAGAAGGGAAGAAGAAAAGGTATGAGAAAATTTTAGAAGAGCTTATAGTTGAAAATTTCCCCAACATGGAAAAGGAAATAGTCAGTCAAGTCCAAGAGGCACAAAGAGTCCCATACGGGATAAACCCAAGGAGAAACACACCAAGACACATACTAATCAAACTAACAAAGACTAAACACAAAGAAAGATTATTAAAAGCAGCAAAGGAGAAGCAACAAGTAACATACAAGGGAAACTGCATATGCTTAGCAGCTGATCTTTCAACAAAAACTCTGCAGGCCAGAAGGGAATGGTAGGATATATTTAAAGTACTGAAAGGGAAAAATCTACAACCAAGATTACTGGACCCAGCAAGGATCTCATTCAAAAATCATGGAAAAATAAAAAGCTTTTCAGCAAGCAAAAAATTAAGAGAATTCAGTACCACCAAACCAGCTTTACAACAAATATTAAACGGACTTTTATGGTCAAGAAATACAACAGAAAAAAAGATCTACAAAATCAACCCCAAACAATTAAGAAAATGGCAATAAGAACATATATATCAATAATTACTTTAAATGTAAATGGATTAAATGCTCCAACCAAAAGATACAGACTAGCTGAATGGATACAAAAATAAGACCCATATATATGCTGTCTACAAGAAAGCCACTTCAGACCTCAAGGCACATATAGACTGAAAGAGGGAGGATGGAAAAATATATTCCATGCAAATGGGAAGCAAAAGAAAGCTAGAGTAGNTACAGACTAGCTGAATGGATACAAAAATAAGACCCATATATATGCTGTCTACAAGAAAGCCACTTCAGACCTCAAGGCACATATAGACTGAAAGAGGGAGGATGGAAAAATATATTCCATGCAAATGGGAAGCAAAAGAAAGCTAGAGTAGAAATCCTCATGTCAGACCAAAATAAAGACCTTAAAATAAAGATTACAAGAGATAAGAAAGGATACTACATAATGATCAAGGGATTAATCCAAGAGGAAGACATAACAATTGTGAATAATCTGTGCACCCAACATAGGAGCACCTCAATACATAAGAGAAATACTAACAGACATAAAAGGAGAAATTGACAGTAACAATAATAGTAGGAGACTTTAACACCCCACTCACACCAATGGACAGAACATCAAAACAGAAAATTAATCAGGAAACACAAGTCTTAAATGATATATCAGATGAGATGGATATCATTGATATCTTCAGGACATTCCATCCAAATGCAGAAGAATACACCTTCTTCTCAAGGGCACATGGAACATTTTCCAGGATAGACCATATCTTGGGTCACAAATCAAACCTCAGTAAATTCAAGAAAACTGAAATTGTACCAAGCATCTTCTCCGACCATAATGCTATAAGACGAGATATCAATTACAAGAAGAAAAGTGTATGAAACAGAAACACATGGAGATTAAACACTTTTCTAAATAACCAACAGGTTACTGAAGAAATCTAAAGGAAATCAAAACATTTCTAGAAACAAATGACAATGAAAAGACGACAACTCGAAACCTATGGGGTGCAGCAAAAGCAGTTCTAAGAGGGAAGTTTACAGCAATACAGTTCTACCTCAAGAAACAAAAAAAAAAACCATCAAGTAGACAACCTAACTTTACAACTAAAACAACTGGAAAAAGAATTTAAAAACCCCCAAATTAGTAGAAGGAAAGAAATCATAAAGATCCAAGCAGAAATAAATGAGAAAGAAACAATAGTAAAGATTAATAAAACTAAAGGTGGTTCTTTGAGAAGATCAACAAAACTGGCAAACCTTTAGTCAGACTCGTCAAGAAAAAGAAGAATTAAATCCACAAAATTAGAAATGAAAAAGGAGAGGTTACAACAGACAGTGCAAAAATACAAAGGATTATAAGAGACTATTATGAACAATTATATGGCAATAAAACAGATAACCTAGAAGAAATGGACAGATTCTTAGAAAAGTTCAGTCTTACAAGACTGAATCAGGAAGAAATAGAAATTATGAACAACCCAATTACAAGCACTGAAATTGAAGCTGTGATCAAAAATCTCCCAAAAAACAAAAGTCCAGTACCAGATGGCTTCACAGAATTCTATCAAACATTTACAGAAGAGATAATGCCCATCCTTCTAAAACTCTTTCAAAAATTGCAGAGGAAGGAATACTTCCAAACTCATTCTATGAAGCCACCATCACCCTGATACCAAAACCAGACAAAGACAACACAAAAAAAGAAAACTACCAGTCAGTATCACTGATGAACATAAATACAAAAATCCTCAACAAAATTTTAGCAAACAAAATTCAACAACACATCAAAAAGCTCATACACCATGATCAAGTTGGGTTTATTTCCAGGATGCAAGGATTCTTCAATATATGCAAATCATTCAGTGTGATACATCATATTAACAAACTGAAAGATAAAAACCATATGATCATCTCAATAGACGCCGAAAAAGCCTTTGACAAAATTCAGCACCCATTTATGATGAAAACTCTTCAAAGAATGGGCATAGAAGGAACCTACCTCAACATAGTAAAAGTCATATATGATAAGCCTACAGCAAACATTATTCTCAATAGTGAAAAACTGAAAGCATTTCCCTAAGATCAGGAACAAGATCAAGGTGTCCACTTTCACCACTATTATTCAACATAGTTCTGGAAGTCCTAGCTACAGCAATCAGAGAAGAAAAAGAAATAAATGGAATCCAGGTTGGAAATGAAGAAGTAACACTCTCACTGTTTGCAGATGACATGATACTGTACATAGAAAACTCTAAAGGCAGTATCAGAAAATTACTCGAGCTAATCATTGAATTTAGCAAGTTGCAGGATACAAAATCAATACACAGAAATCACTTGCTTTTCTCTATACTAAAAATGAAAAGTCAGAGAGATAAATTAAGGAATCAATACCATTCACCATGGCAACAAAAAGAATTAAATATCTATAAATAAACTTACCTAAGGAGACAAAAGAACTGTACACAGAAAATTATAGGACACTAGTGAAAGAAATCAAAGACCACATAAACAGATGGAGAGATATTCCATGTTCCTGGGTAGGAAGAATCAATATTGTGAAAATGACTATGCTACCAAATACAATCTACAGATTCAATGCAACCCCTATCAAATTACAAAGGGCATTTTTCACAGAACTAGAACAAAAAATTTCACAATTCATATGGAAACACAAAAGATCCCAAATAGCCAAGGCAGTCTTGAGAAAGAAGAATGTGCCTGGAAGAATCAACCTTCCTTACTTTATATTATACTACAAAGCTACAGTCATCAAGACAGTTTGGTACTGGCAGAAAAACAGAAATATAGACCAATGTAACAAGATAGAAAGCCCAGAAATAAACCTATGCACCTATGGATACCTTATTTTTGACAAAGGAGGCAAGAATATACAAGGGGGCAAAGACAGCCTCTTCAATAAATGGTGCTGGGAAAACTAGACAACTACATGTAAAAAAATGAAATTAGAACACTTGCTAACACCATACACAAAGATAAACTCAAAATGGATTAAAGACCTAAATGTAAAACCAGAAACTATAAAACTCTTAGGGGAAAACATAGGCAGAACACTCGATGACATAAATCAAAGCAAGATCCTCTATGACCCACCTCCTGGAGTAGTGGAAATAAAAACAAAAGTAAACAAGTGGGACCTGATTAAACTTAAAAGCTTTTGCACAGCAAAGGAAACTATACGCAAGGTGAAAAGACAATCTTCAGAAAGGGAGGAAATAATAGCAAATGAAACAACTGACAAAGGATTAATTTCCAAAATATACAAGCAGCTCATACAACTCAATACCAGAAATACAAACAACCCAATCAAAAAGTGGGAAAAAAAGACCAAACAGACATTTCTCCAAAGAAGATATACAGATGGCTAACAAACACATGAAAAGATGCTCAGCATCGCTCATTATTAGAGAAATGCAAATCAAAACTGCAATGAGATATCACTTCACACCAGTCAGAATGGCAATCATCAGAAAGTCTACAAACAATAAATCCTGGAGAGGGTGTGGAGAAAAGGGAACTCTCTTGCACTGTTGGTGGGAATATAAATTGATACAGCCACTATGAAAGACAATATGGAGATTCCTTGAAAAACTAGGCATAAAACCACCATTTGACCCAGCAATCCCACTCCTAGGCATATACTCTGGGAAAACCACAATTGAAAGAGAGACATATATCCCATTGTTCATTGCAGCACTATTTACAATAGCTAGAACATGGAAGCAACCTAGATGTCCATTGACAGATGAATGGATAAAGAAGTCCTGGTACATATACACAATGAAATATTACTCAGCCATAAAAAGGAATGCATTTGAATCAGTTCTAATGAAGTGGATGAACCTAGAACCTATTATACAGAGTGAAGTGAGTCAAGAAGAGAAAGACAGATACTGTATTCTAATGCATATATGGGCTTCCCTGGTGGCTCAGAGGTTAAAGCGTCTGCCTCCAATGTGGGAGACCTGGGTTCGATCCTTGGGTCAGGAAGATCCCCTGGAGAAGGAAATGGTAACCCACTCCAGTATTCTCGCCTGGAAAATCCCATGGATGGAGAAGCCTGGTAGGCTAGTCCATGAGGTCGCAAAGAGTAGGACACGACTGAGCGACTTCACCCCTTTGCCCCTTCAATGCATATGTACAGAATCTAGAAAAATAGTACTGAAAAATTTATTTCCAGGGAAACATTGGAAAACAGACATAGAGAATAGTCATATGGACATGGGGAGAGGGGAAGAGAAGGTGAGATATATGGAAAGAGTAACATGGAAACTTATATTACCATATGTAAAATGACAGCCAAGGGGAATTTGCTGTATGGCTCAGGAAATCAAACACGGACTCTGTATCAACCTAGAGGAGTGGGATGGTGAGGGAGATGGAAGGGAGTTTCAAAAGGGAGGGGATTTATGTATATCTATGGTTGACTCATGTTGAGGTTTGACAGAAAACAGCAAAATTCTTTAAAGCAATTATCCTTTGATACAATATAAATTTAAAATAAAAAGATTGGGGCTAGATATTAGGGATAGAAACAGGAATAAGAAATGCTTCCACATTTATGGAGCTTACAGTCTGTTGGGGAAGTCAAACCAAAATAATACAATAAATAGATAATTACAAGGTATAATAAGTGAAATAAAAAGGGTAGAAAATGAAAGGTAGGGAACATGATTTTCCTATGGTTCAATGATGGGCTTAGAGAGTGAAATTTAAGCTTTGATCATGAAAGAAGAAGAGTCAGCCATAGGAACAGCAATAGAAAAGCACTAGACGCAGAGTAGCGTATGCAGTGTCCCTGAGCTGGGAAACTTGAATTATCCCATGACTCAAACCAGTGCTGGTGTGGCTGGAACCCAGTCTTCAGATGGCAGAGAGGTACAGGAGGAAGTTTGGGAAGAAGACAGGACTTCTAGGCAAGAGGAAGACTGGGCTCTTAGTTTATAGAGAAAGAAAATGGTAGACCAGGGATTTGAACCAAGGTCATAGTAGTCCCCAAGGCCCCTATACTGGTGGTACACAAAGTGGATTCCATAGATCAGCAACGTCACTGTCACTGGAGAACTTGCTAGAAATGCTAATTCGTGACCCACCCCAGGAACTCCAGTTCCAGAGCCTGGGACTCTTGTTTTCACAAGATTGATATCCACTACCTTCATGAAGATCAAAGACACCTTAAATTCCCCATTCCTCTCATTTACATCTTTCTCACAGTCAAAGCAGGATTACTCCTTTAAGCAACCTAATCATTTGCATGTGGGACTGGTCCTTTAGTATGCAGCACCCAGTGCTTCTCTTACATCCTGTAGTCCTGCCAGGCTGCAGGTTCTCCCAGTTGAGCTCTGCTGTGCACTTTGCTCAAACTTCTTCTCTCTGTTGCAGGACAATTCGCCCCAACAGTGCAGTGCGCTCCATCTACAAAGCTTCGGGCTGCTCCGACAACCCCAACCATCACGTCAACTATCTGGAGCATGTGGTCGTGCGCATCACCATCACCCACCCCAGGAGGGGAGACCTGGCCATCTACCTGACCTCACCCTCAGGAACCAGGTCCCAGCTTTTGGCCAACAGGTATGCTCATGGCCCCTGACCATCAGTGTGCACTCAGCCACTCATTAAGCTGGAAAAAGAATGAAGAATCAGCAGTTCTTCTCCTTCTGTTTTTGTTGTATTTTTACAGAGTTGAAGATTGTGCATGTACAAATATTATAAAATCATGATTTTGTATACAATTTTTAAATATTACTTTCCATTAACAGTTTTTACAAAATATGGACTATATTCCCTGTGTGGTTACAATACATCCATGAGCCTGTCTTATACCCAGTAATTTGTAACTCCCACTCCCCAACCTGTATATCTCCACTCCCAACCCCATCCACTAATTTTTTCTCTATATCTGTCTTAATTTTTTCTCTATATCTGTCTGCTACTTTTTTGTTATTTTCACTAGTTTATTGTAGTTTTAAATTCCACATGTAAGATATACAGTGTTTGTCTTTCTCTGACTTATTTCGCTTAGTGTAATGCTCTCCAAGTTCATCCATGTAGCTGCAAATGACAAAAATTGTTTTTATGCCTGAGTAGTATTCCATGTATATATGTATGTATGTGTGCATCTATATAGAGATGTATGTATATATACACTTATGTGCTCAGTCGTAGCTTACTCTTTGCAACCCCATGGACTGTAGCCCACCAGACTCCTCTATCCATGGAATTTTCCAGGCAAGAATAGTGGAGTGGGTTGCCATTTCCTTCTCCAATATACACACACACACACACACACACACACACACACACACACACACACACATACACACACGCCACATCTTATTTACATATATATTTTAGAGTGTACCTTGGAGTAATATGCCCTTTTAAGTGTGTAACCTGTTCAGAAATTTTGCAAATGCAAACTTCAGTTTAAATGTGTTAATAGCTCTTTAAACCATTGACTGTTCTAACTGTAGGTAGGTGGGTTGATAAGCACATNACACACACACACACACACACACTTATACCACAGCTTCTTTATTCATTCATCTTTTGATGGACACCTAGGTTGCTTCCATATCTCAGCTGTTGTAAATAATCTGCTATGCACATTGGGTCTACTTATCTTCTTGAATAACAACATGATTGAAAAATAGGCAGAAGAACTGAATAGACATTTTTCCAAAGAGGAAATGTAGATGGCCAACAGGTATGTGAAAAGATGCTCAACATCACTAATCATCAGGAGAAATGCAAATCAAAACCACAATGAGTTATCACCTCACACCTGTAAGAATTGCTATCATCAAAAAGAATACAAACAACAAATGTTGGCGAGGATGTGGGGTAAAAGAAATGCTTGTACACTGTTGGTGGGAGTCTCAATTGGTGCAGCAACTGGAAAACAGTATGGAAGGTCTTCAAAAAACTAAAAATAGAACTACCATATGACCTAGCAATTCCACTCCTGGGTGTAGATTTTAAAAAAAGAAAAATATACAGCTATTCTTTAATTTCTTACTACCCTAAGAACTTTAGTGAAGGGTGCCACATAGATGTCAT
>SJYV01019542.1:339079-369836 GCA_006410875.1 Neotragus pygmaeus
GTGTGTGTGCAGTGTGTGCATGCGCATGTGTATAGTATGTGCGTGTGAGATGTGTATAAGAGACAGCCGCGGGGACCCTCCAGGCTCTGGGACTCCTCCTCCGGGGCGGCCCCCATCCGCGCGGCCCGCAGGCAGCCGGGCTGGCAGGGGCCCCGCGGGGCCGGGGGTCGGGGCGTCCAGGCCGGGGCTGCCCCCGGGGCCGCACGGCCGTCACCTTGCAGGTGCACTTGGTGCAGCTGTCCACCACCCAGGTCTCGTTCTCGGCGAAGAACCGGCCGTCCTGCCAGCAGGCGGACATGTTCCTGGTCTTGGGGGGCCCGCCGATGAGCTCCCAGAGAAACTGGTTGTCGTTTGACTGGAAGGTGGAGGAAAGGACGTCAGAGCGGACGGGCGGGGCTGTGCAGCCTTCACCCTCAGCCCCCGCCCACTCCAAACTCCGTCTCCAAACAGATCGCGCCCTGAATCCGGCTTCCTGTTTCCTGGGAGGTGAATCCCTTGAGTTCAAGGCTTCGCAGAGGAGGCCAGGTAGCCCGTGAGCACGTTTCCTACCAGAGTCCTCTGCTCACTGACCAGATGCCTGGGGCTCTGTCCAGGGAGCTGGCTGGTTACTTCTGGTTAGCGAAGGCTAGTGGTGGTTAGTAAACGTTCGTGACGGTTACTCATGGGCACACATGGTTACTGGTGATTAGTCATGGTTTGTGGAGGTTAGTGCTGGTTAGTGCTGGTTACTCATTGTTAGTGGAGATTAGTTGTAGTTAGTGGAAGTTAGTAAAGGTTAGTTGGATCAGTGAAGGTTAGTAGAGGCTAGTCATAGTTGTGGTTAGTGGTTACTCATGGCGAATGGTGGCTAGTTGTGGTTAGTCGTGGTTAGTGTGGTTAGTCATGGTTAGTGGAGTTATTTGTGGTTAATGGTGGTTACTCATGGTTAGCAGAGATTAGTCATGGTTAGTCTTGGTTGGTGGTGGTTAGTAAATGTAGTGATGGTTACACATGGTTAGCAGTGGTTAGTCATGGTTTGTGGAGGTTAGTGGTGGTTAGTGGTAGTTACTCATGGTTAGTGATTTGTAGTTAGTGGAAGTTTGTAAAGGTTCATTGGATTAGTGCTGGTTAGTAGAGGTTACTCATGGTTAGATGTGGTTAGTGGTTACTCATGGTGAGTGGTGACTAGTTGTGGTTAGGTTAGTAGTGGTTAGTTGTTAGTGGAGGTTGTCATGGTTAGTGGAGATAATCTGTGGTTAGTGGTGGTTACTCATGATTAGAGATTTATCATCATTAGTCTTGGTTAGTGGTGGTTAGTCATGGGGCAGTTACTCATGGTTAGTGGTGGTTGTGGTTTGTGGTTACTAGTGGTTAGTGTGGTTAGTCATGGTTAGTGGAGGTTATTTGTGGTTAATGGTGGTTACTCATGGTTAGTCTTGGTTGATGGTGATTAGTCATAGTGGCAGTTACTTATGGTTAGTGGTGGTTAGTTGTGGTTACTAATGGTTAGTGGTGGTCACTCATAGTTAGCAGATTAGTCATAGTGGCAGTTACTCGAGGCTAGTGGTGGTCACTCATGGTTAGCAGAGATCAGTCATGGTTAGTTATGGTTAGTGGAGGTTACCCCTGATTGCTGGTGGTTAGTCCTGGTCAGAGGGGGCGTCGCTGGCTAGGCACCCACCACTTTGCGCAGGCTCTCGTGGAGCTGGTTCACGATGACGTGCAGCCCCGAGAGCTCTCGGATCATGCTGCCCAGCTCCTCACAGGAGTGCTCGCACACCTCTGGGCCCTTCTCTGCACTCGGGCCCACGTGCTCCATGGTGACCAGGGGGCTCAGGTGCAGCGTCTCTGTGTTCTCACTGATGGCGTTGGCTTCAGCTGCAGGAAGATGTGGGACAGTCAGAGCCTGGCTGGCATGTGGTGTGCTCAGGGCGCTCGCGCTACACGGCTCATGGCACGGCAGGGTGTGCTCAGCGCTCGCAGGAGCCAGAGAACCGGCCGCTGTCTCCCAGCGCAGGACCCTGCCCCTCGCAGCGCCACGGGGACCAGGCCTCGGACGCTGCCGTCCCCAGAGCACAGGTTCAGCTCAGGGAAACGTGCAGAAGCAGCAGAGGCACACTCCTGCCTCCTGCTCTCGCTGGTTCGAGGCCCCAGCCTCCTGCTTTTCTTCTTTTTATATAAATATTTATATAACTTTCCTGAAATAAATTCCTTATTTTTGTCCCAAACCCCAAATCTGTTTCCAATCCTAATTTCTATACATTCTGACAACCCCTCTCAACTCCTCAATTAATCCACTTTTTTCATCCTAAACACCATTTCTTTTGGCTACTTGTTCTGCGTGAAGGTAAAATTTTTTTCTTGCTAAATGAGTAATTTTGTGAATTCTCTGCTGGCCCTGGAAGACCCCTGAAGTGCAAAACCCGGACTATGGACTCGGAACCCACTGCTCAGAGATGGTACAGGCCTCGGAAGTCCCCAAACACGGGACACACAACTACACCGCTAAAGACAAAAGTGATTTGGGAAAGTCCTGAACCAGGCGTAGCCTCCCTGTGGAGCCAGCTGGCTGGGACACAGTCACCAAGGCCAGGCCATGTCTCCGCAGCGATGCTCGTGTCTTGTCTGAGACATCCCACGACTGAGTTACGACCTGTCAGACATTCTGTGATTGGGTGTTTATTACGTGGTTGTACATCCTTGTTGCAACTCACATGGATCTTGAGAGCCTCCCTCAGACTCCCCAGACCTAAAGCCACGTGTGTGTGTGTTGACCGCTGTGCTCCTGCTGCTGCTGCTGAGTCACGTCAGTCGTGTCTGACCCTGTGCGACCCCATAGACGGCAGCCCACCAGGCTCCGCTGTCCCTGGGGTTCTCCAGGCAAGAACACTGGAGTGGGGTGCCATTTCCTGCTCCAATGCATGAGAGTGAAAAGGGAAAGTGAAGTAGCTCAGTCGTGTCCGACTCTTCGTGACCCCATGGACTGCAGCCTACCAGGCTCCTCCATCCATGGGATTTTCCAGGCAAGAGTACCAGACTGGGGTGCCATTTCCTGCTCCAGAAAGCCAGATATAACCATAAGCATATTAATCACCAGTTGTACATAAAAGAATCAAAATAGGGCAACAAAAGTGCCCTGAAGTCCCAGGACCAGCTCACGGAAGACGAGCAGAATCCTTCCTCAGGAGAGGACGCCCCGGCCTACAGCACGAGGGCCGAGACTGGGCTGAGGGCCATGTCGACCCCCACCCCCTGCCCCCTCGCTGAAAGCCAGCACTCCCTTCCCCTTCCTCTGTCACCCAGACGTGCCCAGCACACCGGGCGACTGCCCCCAAGGATGCCCGGCTCAGATCAGAGGCACGCAAGGCTCCCTCCGTCTGCGTCCTGGGACCACCGTTTCTTCCTGCGTCCTCTCGGAGGTCAGTTCACTCTGTCTTAGCCTTTTCAGAACTTTTGCTTCTTTATGACCACCCCTCAGAAAGNATCAGAGGCACACAAGGCTCCCTCCGTCTGCGTCCTGGGACCACCGTTTCTTCCTGCGTCCTCTCGGAGGTCAGTTCACTCTGTCTTAGCCTTTTCAGAACTTTTGCTTCTTTATGACCACCCCTCAGAAAGACTGTGACCTAATCCAGAGGGACCTCGATCCGCGTGTTAGCCGGAGCCGGCAGTACCGCTGGGGGAGTTTGGGGGCTGAGAGCAAGTGTGGGATCATCATAAAGCCCTGCTGGGTGCACAAGCTACCAAGCATCGCAACTGAAACTCTTTCCCTCCTTGCAATCAATTGACCGGCAGCTGAAAGAAGCGCCGATTGAAAGGCAGACGGCCGCGGACAGAAAAACTCACACGTGAGCTGCACACACGCCGCGATGCCAGTGATCAGGTCTTGGGCTCTGAATCCTCAGCCCTGAGTTCCCACTCTGGGGTCAAGGGCTGGGTCACAAAGCTATGTTACAGACATCAAAGCCGTATCCTTCCACGCGGATCCATAAAGTGACAACTTATATTTGTGTACAGTTAATGCAAAGAAGCCTTTTAACAAAGTGAATCAGAAGATGGGGTCATGGGCAGATGAGAGCCTCCTCTGTGGGGCTCAGCCGGGTGGGGGGCAGTTAATAGGCCCTCTCAGTCCCCACCCTCTTTATCTGTAAAATAAGGAAAGCGGATGAGCCCAACTCAGGGGGTTTGGAAAATAACAAATACTCAAGACAAGGTTGACAAATTATGGTTGGATATAAATTCAAAACGTAATTAACAGACAATGTCGGATTACGTCATAGGTTCAAGTGGCCCATTTTCATAACAAGGCTGTATCACCAGCTGTGACTAGAGTAAAACTTCCCAGAAACCAAGCTTGACAAAGAGTGGTGGAGTCATCTTATGAAGATCTTCATAGATCAGTAGACTGGCATGGTTGCATATATTTAAGATCATGTTAAAATGCCAGGGATGTTTGTGGCATGTAAAATGGATTATAGTGAATAATTGAAATGCATGCAGTTAATCCTTCAAGCAATGTACTGTTTTCAGATGTCAACACATCCGAGTTCACCAGCCACCTGGGCAAGGCCAAGATGGCACCATATTCCAACACATTCCTTTACCTTCCACGGCCCTCCCCACAGGAGGAGGACCCACCCACCGCAGGGGGACCCAGGCACCTACCTCCCTGGCTCTGCTGACAACCTTTCTTGCTCAGAAGATCCTCCACAGAGTTTTCAAAGACTAAGTAGACGTTCTGCAGCAAACCCTGAGGCACGGGCAAGGAGAGAAAGCCAAGCGGGTGAACAGCAGACATCTGAGGACACACTGAGCGATATCCCAAAGACACAAGACGCCCTTTAAAGCAGCGAGAACGTTTTCTTCTGTGCTGTTATTCTCAGCAGGTCTGAACCTCGCTGATGGGTTATCTGTGCATGTTACTTCAAAGCTCTGTTTGAGGCCAGAGGCAGATGTGGGTTTGACTCAAGAAGGGAGCGCATTTGAGAGAAGGGGCTTGAGAGGGATGGTGGAGACAGGCTTAGGGAACAGACCATGGAGGCCACGCTGGGAACCTTGAGGGTGACCAGCACTCCCACCCGTGGCCATGGGTCGCAGCAACAAGCACTGCTGTGACTGTCACGAGACAGACCTCATCTATGAGAGCAGGCGGTCCACCCCAAGACAGTGAGGGTCTCGTCCCACTGGGCCGAGGGCTTCCTGACGACCACCAGACCACATGGGGCATCTCTAGGCCTCTTACTGAAATAGCTGAGTCTGAACATACATTTATTTCCAAAATGCACACACACCTGGAGGAGAACAGTCGCTAACCCTCTGCTGCAGTTTCTAAACACTTGCATTTAGAAAAAATCCTCTTGCAAACATATTTTACCTGAGATGAACATGGAGCCACTCCCTCATAAACCAACAGCACTTTCCTCAGGAAATGTGGTTAATTTTCTCTCCTGCCAGCCTGTCATGTCAGGACTGAACTGGGATCTGGGGACCCTGGGAGACAGCTGAACGGATCTGATGTTTTGATGATCAAATCAATGTTCAGTCAGGAGATCGGTGACCATTTGTGCAGCTAAGAAAGGTGCCTGTGTTCGCTGCTCTGTCGGTTCCTGGGTCAGAGAGTGTGTGTGTGCCCGTGAGAGTGCCTGTGTGCATGTGTGTGGTGTGTGCCCGAGTGTGCAGTGTGCACGTGCACATGCATGTAGTATGTGCATGTGTGCACATGTGTGCACGTGTGTGTGCAGTGTGTGTGTGCAGTGTGTGCATGCGCATGTGTATAGTATGTGCGTGTGTTCAGTGTGTAGTGTGTGCACGTGTGTGCACATGTGTGTACTGTGTTCATGTGTGCAGTGTGCACGTGCACATGTGTATAGTATGTGTGTGCAGTGTGTGCATGTGTGTGCAGTGTGCACGTGTATAGTATGTGTGTGTGCAGTGTGTTCACGTGTGTGCAGTGTGTGCGTCCGCATGTGTATAGTATGTGGTGTGTGTGTGTGTGCAGTGTGTTCGTGTGTGCACGTGTGCAGTGTGTCCATGTGTGCAGTGTGCACTGTGCATGTGTATAGTATGTGCGTGTGTGCATGTGTGTGCAGTGTGTGCGCTGTGCACATGTGCATGTGTATAGTATGTGCGTGTGTGCAGTGTGTAGTGTGTGCACGTGTGTGCAGTGTGTCCATGTGTGCAGTATGCATGCGCGCATGTGTACAGTGTGTGCGTGTGTGCATGTTTGTGTAGTGTGTCCATNAAATACTCTTTTCTTCTTTCAAGAGCTCAGGAACATGTAACAGGTGATTTTCCTGTTTATTGTTCTTCTCCAAATGTCAGCCACTTACCTTACACAGTCCTATGTACACCATCCAACTGTTCTGTTTGAGAAGCTAGCTGATATTTTAGAGGGAGCCTCAAACACATTTATATAACACACACACACACACACAAATCAGAGTTGTTATGTATTAGTTACAATGAGATTAAACTGATTTTTAGAATGGCATATTTTTCTCCCAATGGGAAGAACCACAAGTTCAAATTAGAGCCACCAGTTTCCTTGGTGAACATGAAATTAAAGCAAGGAGAGTTGACTGTATGTCATAAATAGCTATCAGGATCCAGTTGTCATGACCTTTGTATTTATCTGCTCTGAAGGATAGATAATATCCTAGTAACTGGATATGGTTCAAGCAGGAAAAGATTTCATACAGGGAATTAGGAACTTAGAAAATTATTGGACAGACTGGAAGGACAGACTCTAGGCTGCAGTTCCAGGCATGACTTCCTGAACTGGATAATATTAATGGGCATGGTCTTTTCATTTAGGGGTAATTTCCATATAATTCACTTTCAATGTAAATAATTGTGTAAGTTTTGATAAATATATACTTGTATAACTATACATTAGTTTCAAGATATAAAACTGTTCCTCCACTCCCAAAACTTCCATCATGCCCCTGCCTCCTCCCTCCTGGCCCATGGCAACCACTGATCTGTTTCCGTTTAAGCAGTGTTTTCTATAATGTCATATGAAATTGAATCAGATAGTACATAATCTTTTGTGTCTGACTTTTTCCAGTTAGCTTATTGCCTTTGAAATTCATTCATGTTTTTGCAGTTATTAATCGTTCAAATTTGTATTATGAGGTAGTGTTTCCTTGTATGAATATAGCATAATTTATTTGTGCATTCACCAGATGATGGACATCTGAGTTGCTGATAGTTTTTGACAATTATGAATAATGCTGCTGTGAACATTCATGTGGAGTTCTTTGTGTGGACACATGTCTTTACTCCTCTTGGATGAATAAATATCTGGTGGTGGGGGGATAGCTTAGTCATATGGTAAGAACTGTCTAACTGTTGTTCAGAGCAGCTGCACCATTTTACATATCTATCAGCAGTGGAGGCAAGTTTCAGTTGCTCCACATCTCCAACTCTTGGTACTACCAGGCTCGTGGGTAGAGTTTTAGCCTTGGTTCCCTGATACCCACATCATTATCCCTCCCAGATTTGTTACTGCATGGCAAGTCCCATGCCTGTTTCCCAATAATTATGTGTGTGTGTATTTGGATCTACTAATCGGTGATGCCCAGGATGAAGACAATCTCCAGGGCTGAACTGAACATGTGATGGATACAGAGAGGTCATTGATCATGGTCTTGACTGGACCCTCACTAGATTTTAAACAGCACACAAAAGCAATGTTTTATGGCTCTCTCTCAGGCTTTTTGATCATTCCATGGAAGGATTTAAAAATTGGGAATTCATGACCATTCATTGCTGGGGAGAACGAGCTGCTGGTGACTGGATCCTGGAAGTTTATGACACTCCCTCTCAGCTGAGGAACTTCAAGACTCCCGGTAAGAACTCTATTTCTATAATTTGATTTATTGTACAGAAAAATGGTGTATATTCTGGGCAATAAGTGTGTTTCACATTCATATATCAATTTTATCCTTTTTCATGTGATTCTGTGCCTCGAGTTGTCCTCCTGTACTCCAATTCTTGAGATTACCGTTAGAAAAGTGATAATTTAGGATAAGAATTCAAGAAAAGTCCTTTAAATATAAAGACAAGATAAAACATGACAGCTGTTGATTGATATTTCAGAATTATGATCAGTGTCTCTAACCACCTTCCATTACTTTATCAAAAAACAAGCCAGCCTTGTCCACGTGCAATGGGTTAAATCACACAGACAGGTTTCCTTCAATATCTTTTTTCTGAGTTTGCTTTAAATTTAATTTTCAGTGAAGACAGGGCCTTGAGCTTGGCCTATGCCAGTTAAACTGGTTGCCACTAAAGAAAATGAGTGATAGCATTCTGCCCTGCATAAGACCAAGAGCTAAGTAAAGAGAAAACGTTCCTGATTTGTGAAACATGGTAATGAATGATGTCAACAGAATTCTTTTCAGGTCATCTCAGGCTGTGTTGCCACACATGGCCTGTTTCCCTCTTCCTGCTGATGTATGAACCTTACTTGTAACGTAAAATAAGGAAAAGTACAAATGCAGCGTGAGATGGGAGACTGAACAGTTTTTTGCAGCACCCTGTGGTCAATGTCAGTAATCCAAGTCTATGCCCCAACCAGTAATGCTGAAGAAGCTGAAGTTGAATATTTCTACGAAGACCTCCAATACCTTCTAGAACTAACACCCAAAAAAGATGTCCTTTTCATTACAGGGACTGGAATGCAAAAGTAGGAAGTGAAGAGAAACCTAGAGTAACGGGGAAATTTGGCCTTGCAGTACAAAACGAAGCAGGGCAAAGGCTAACAGAGTGGTGCTAAGAAAACACACTGATCGTAGCAAACACCCTTTTCCAACAACACAAGAGAAGACTCTACACATGGACCTCACCAGATGGTCAATACCAAATCAGATTGATTATATTCTTTGCAGCCAAAGATGGAGAAGCTCTATACAGTCAGCAAAAACACCATCAGGAGCTGACTGTGGCTCAGACCATGAAATCCTTATTGCAAAATTCAGACTTAAATTGAAGAAAGTAGGGAAAACCACTAGGCCATTCAGGTATGACCTAAATCAAATCCCTTAAGATTATCAGTGGAAGTGACAAATAGATTCAAGGGATTAGATCTGATAGAGTGCCTGAAGAACTATGGATTGAGGTTCGTGACATTGTACAGGAGGCAGTGTTCAAGACCATCCCCAAGAAAAAGAAATGCAAAAAGGCAAAATGCTTGTCTGAAGAGGCCTTACAAATAGCTTGGAAAAGAAAAGAAGCAAAAGGCAAAGAAGAAAAGGAAAGATACACCCATTTGAATGCAGAGTTCCAAAGAATAGCAAGGAGAGATAAGAAAACCTTCCCTCAGTGATCAACACAAAGAAATAGAGGAAAACAACAGACTGGAAAAGACTTGAGATCCCTTCAAGAAAATCAGAGATACCAAGGGAACATTTCATGCAAAGATGGGCACGATAAAGGACAGAAATGGTATTGACCTAACAGAAGCAGAAGGTATTAAGAGGTGGTAAGAATCTACAGAAGAACTATACAAAAAAGATCTTCACAACCCAGATAATCACAATGGTGTGGTCACTCACCTTGAGCCAGACATCCTGGAATGCGAAGTCAAGTGGACCTTAGGAAGCATCAGTACAAACAAAGCTAGTGGAGGTGCTGGAATAGCAGTTGAGCTATTTCAAATCCTAAAAGATGATGCTGTGAAAGTGCTGCACTCCATATGCCAGCAAATTTGGGAAACTCAGCAGTGGCTACAGGACTGAGAAAGGTCAGTTTTCATTCCAATCCCAAAGAAAGGCAATGTGAAAGAATGTTCAAACTATCACACAATTGCACTCATCTCACACACTAGCAAAGTAATTCTCCAAGCCAGGTTTCAACAGTGCGTGAACTTCCAGATGCTCAAGCTGGTTTTAGAAAAGGCAGAGGAACCAGAGCTCAAATTGCCAACATCCGCTGGATCATCAAAAAAGCAAGTGAGTTCCAGAAAAACATCAAATTCTGTTTTATTGACTGCACCAAAGCCTTTGACTGTCTGGATCATGAGAATCTGTGGAAAATTCTTAAAGAGATGGGAATACCAGACCACCTGACCTGCCTCCTGCAAAACCTATAAGCAGGTCAAGAGGCAACAGTTAGAACTGGACATGGAACAACAGACTGGTTCTAAACCAGGAAAGGAGTACGTCAAGGCTGTATATTGTCACCCTGCTTATTTAATTTATATGCAGAGTACATCATGAGAAATGCCAGGCTGGATGAAGCACAAACTGGAATCAAGATTGCTGGGAGAAGTATCAATAACCTCAGATATGCAGATGACACCACCCTTATGGCAGAAAGCAAAGAACTAAAGAGCTTCTTGATGAAGTGAAAGAAGAGAGTGAAAAAGCTGGCTTAAAACTCCACATTCAGAAAGCTAAGATCATGGCATCTGGTTCCATCACTTCATGGCAAATAGATGGGAAACAATGGAAACAGTGAAAGACTTTATTTTCTGGAGCTCCAGAATCACTGCAGATGGTGACTTCAGCCATGAAATTAAAAGACACTTCTTGCCCCTTGGAAGAAAAGCTATGACCAACCTAGACAATATACTAAAAAGCAGAGACATTACTTTGCCAACAAAGGTCTGTGTAGTCAAAGCTATGGTTTTTCTAGTAGTCATGTATGAATATGAGAGTTGGACTATAAAGAAAGCTGAACACTGAAGAATTGATACTTTTGAACTGTGGTATTGGAGAAGACTCTAGAGAGTCCCCTGGACTGCAAAGAGATCCAACCAGTCCATCCTAAAGGAAATCAGTCCTGAATATTCATTGGAAGGACTGATGCTGAAGCTGAAGCTCTAATACTTTGGCCACCTGATACGAAAAACTGACTCATTTGAAAAGACCCTGATGTTGGGAAAGATTGAAGGCAGGAGGAGAAGGGGATGACAAAGAATGAGATGGTTGGATGTCATCACCAACTCAATGGACATGAGTTTGAGTAACCTCTGGGAATTGGTGATGGACAGGGAAGCCTGGCGTGTGCAGTTCATGGGATCACAGAGTCAGACATGACTGAGTGACTGAACTTTGTTGCCTGTGGTGGAGCCCTGAGTAGTACTTGCCTAGTACATGCTCTCTCTGTTTGATAACTACCCCAGTTCCCGCCCAGCTGTGGCCACATCTTCCATCATCTAATAAGTTGTTGCTTCTTGGATCCTTTGTCTAGTCCATCTGCAGAAGAACAAGGCTTGAGGGCCATTGTAGGACTGGTGTACAATTCTAAGTCCTCTTTTGATCAGAATAGATTAACCCAAACATTCTGTAGTTAACTGTAATGGTACGTATCATTTGGATACTGTGGGTTGTATAGGACAAAAGAAGCAATCAGTAAAGTGAAGAGTGAAGTACATTTTTACATTTTCATTTTACGAAGAGTAAGAGTGAAACGTACATTTTTTTTTAATTTCTTTTTAATTTTTTATTTATTTTACTGTGTTGGATCTTAGTGCAGTATGCAGGATCTTTAGTTGCAGCATGTGGAATCAAAACCAGGCCCCCTGCATCGAGAGCACAGAGTCTTAGCCACCGGACCACCGAGGAAGCCCCCTGATGCATACATTTGCCACACTTTTGCAACACCAGTCAGGGGAAGTTGCTCATTCTGAGAGATCCATTTTTAGGGCACACAGTGTAGCCATCTCTTTTCCTTTATTCCATGATGTGCTTCATCTGTGTTGTTACAGTGGTCCCAGACTCAGGGGAATCAAAACCATCATGGTAGCAAGGTCACAAGGAATCAGGATAAAAGTTTTGTGAAAGCATATCTGAGCCCAGCACACCTCCAGCAGCCACCATATATATATGTAATAATTGCCAAGGTCTTACTCAGGAATCAGATGTTTGTCAACAAGGCAGGGTTGATAGAAAACATCTGAATAAACTAGATCCTAGTTACTGGAAAGCTGTCACTTGTTCCTAATCTCAATTCCCAGGACCTTCCCCTCTCCTTCCCCTCTTCTCTTCAAACCATGCTTCTTGCTCATGCCATGGAGGTGCACTGTGTCAAGGCACTCAGGGGCAATAGCAGGCATGGTAGCTGGACCGGGCTGCCCTGACCAAAAGGCAGCTCCCACCAGAGCCATCAGCATGTGTCACTCTTACATCTCAAGAGATCTAAGCGAAATAAACACTGTCTGGACGTGGCGGTTGTGTACCAAGAAAGGTGCAGCCTACAGACATAAGGGGTGCATATTGAGAATTTGAGACACTTATATATAAAAGCAACTCTTTAATATCACCATTCTAATGCATCTCAGTGATAAAATGCTCCTCCCCACAAGCAGACTGCCCCGGGGGGCACACTGATGACAGACCTGGGGTTTGCATGCATGGGTGTGAGGCTTTTAATCTCTCTCTGCCCTCAGGAGTTCAGAGTCTATCCAGAGTTTATTGTGATTACCTATGTTAAAAGGTCTCTGCAGTAGCTCTGATCATCTAGAGTTGTCTATTTCGTATCATTGACTTCTCCTTATACTGTTTAAATGTTTAACCCTAGTCACCTCCAGTCATCTTAAGAGATGTTCCTTTGTGCCAGAAGAGATACCCTAATGCTATATAACTTGGGATCAGAAGCATTTAATAGAAACACATGGTCTTCAGGTATCCTTTCTTCAACTAACCTTTCAGGTCAGGATTAGACACAATTTCCAAAAGGGACTTTCACTTTTTTCTGTTTCTGTCATTGTTACTATGGCATACAGTCCTCCAATTAATGTGGGATTTCTTTAGTAATTCAGTTGCAGATGTAGACTCTTCTAGCCCAATTATATGTATATGTATATGGCTCCAAACATATGTATATGGCTCCAAACTGAGTTTACATTTATTTATTATTTCTTCCCACTTGTTTATTATTAAAACATAATAATGTTTTTGGAGGATTTTTTTCTTATTCTTGTTCCATTGCATATTAAATCTATCTGTGATTTTTACTTTGGGCAGATTGCATTTGAGTGTTAGCAAACAGAATGGATTTTCTCTTATTCTGCATTTATATTGCTATTTCTTCACAAGATATTGCCATTTCCACTGCAAAATCTCCTACAGAATTTAGCAAATGGAAAAAGTAGTAGGGGAGGAAAAAGATGACAGCCCAAATATGGCAGCATTTGATGTGAATTGCTGCAGAGATCCTAAGGAAATAAAATTACATAATAAGTGAAAAATTAAAAGATAAATTGCCCAGCAAGAGTGTCCCCAGAGGGCTTATGATGTACTTTAGAAATGGGACCAAGGGAAATAATCAGTTATGAATCAGCACTCTCTAAACATTTATAAGGGTAAATTTTTAGATCCAAGATGATCTTAAGTTACATGGACCAGGTTTTAGAGTGACTGATGGATTGGGTTTCCCATACTGTCTTTGTATCATGTGCTCCAATTATGCACTTGAGAGATGCCATAAGGAAAAGAGGTTCTCTTTTTGCATTGCCACCTAAAGGCAGTCAGGTCATTAATTTCAGCTAGTCATTCATTTCTTGACAGCACTTAATGTCTATGACTTGAAATCCTGAGACTGAATAACACTAATTAAGATTAGCATAGTCGTTAACAAGTGAGTCCAAAGAAAAGCTGGCAGAGGGCAAACCAAATATAAACCAGCTTGCTGGCCCAGTGCAAATGTCAGAAAACAATGAATGTGGCCCAGAATACATTTATTTTTAAACTTCATATTCTTATACTCCTAGAAATGACCAGGAAGACAGAATTATATAACAGTTTAAGAATGTAAGATTTGGATACAGAATTTTTTTTTAATTGAGGGGTAATTGACATATTAGTTTTAGTTGTACAATTGTACAATTTTATATTTGTATATATTGCAAAACAATAACCACAATCAGTCTAGTGAACACCCATCACCTCACATAATTTTTTTTTCCTGTGATGAGACCTTTTAAGATACAGTTTAATGACTTTGTTGTATACAATACACTATTATTAAATATACTCACCAATCTGTACATTATATCCCCAGGACTTAATTTTTAACTGGAAGTTTGTACTATTTGATCCCCTTCATCTATTTCATCCACTCCTATACCCCTCCTGCCTCTAGCAATCACCAATCTGTTCTGTGTATCTATGTGTTCAATCTTCTACTTTAAAAATTTTTTTAAGATTCCACATATAAGATATCATATATTTGTCATTTTCTATCTGACTTCACATAGCAGGGTCCATCCATGTTTTCCCAAGTGGAAAGATTCCCTTTAATGGCCAAATATTATCTATATACATTTATATGTATGTCTATATGTGTGTGTGTGTGTGTGTGTATCCATTCATCCATCATTAGACATGTGGGCTGCCTTCTTTTTTAGGCTATCTAAATAATGCTGCAGTGAACATGTGGGTACATAAAACTTTTAAGTGTGTTTTTTTTTTTCCAAAAGTGGAATTTCTGGACCACATGGTAGTTCTATTTTTAATTTTTTGAGGAAATACCATAATTTTTCCAGAGTGGCTGAAAATTTACATTCCCACCAACAGTGCATAAGGATTCCCTTTTCTCCACTTCCTCACCATTATTTGCTATTTCTTGTCTTTTTTATAATAGCTATTCTAACAGGTGTAAAATAATAGCTCATTGTGATTTTAATTTGCATTTCTTGGATGATTAGTGATGTTGAGCACCTCTTCATGCTGGCCATCTGTATGTACTCTTTTGAAAAATGTTTATTTAGAGCCTCTTCCCATGTTTTAATCAGATTACTTTTCTGCTGTTGAGTTGTATGAGATTTTTATATGTTTTGGATATTTGCCCCTTATCAGATATATGATTTGCAAATATTTTCCATAAGTTACATTTTCATTTAATTGATGATTTCCTTTGCTGTGCAGAAGCTCTGTAGTTTGATATATAGTCCCATGTGTTTATTTTTGCATTTGTTCCCTTTGCTTTTGTTGTCAGATACAAAAGTCATTCCCAAGATCAGTGTCAAGGAGTGTGCCACTGGTTTTCTTCTAGAAGGTCTTACATTCAGATCTTTAAGCCATTACAAGTTAGTTTTTGTGCATGGTGTTAGGTAACGGTCCAGTTTTTCTAACACCGTTTGTTGAAGACTGCCTTTTCTCTATTGCATCAATATATTCTTGGCTCCTTTGTCATAAATTGTCTATATACATGTGTGTTTCTGTTTCATTCATTTATCTGTTTTTATGTCAATACCATTACTATTTGATTATTATACCTTTGTAATATAGTTTGAAATCAGGGAGCATGATAACTCCAGCTTTGTTCTTTCTCAAGATTGCTTTGGCTATTTTGGGTCTTTGGGTTCCATAAAAATGTTAGGATTCTTTGTTCTATTTCTGTGAAAAATGCCTTTGGAATTTTCCTAAGGGTTACATTGAATCTGTAGATTGCTTTAGGTAGTAGGGACATTTTTATAATATTCCTCTAATTCATGAACATGGAATATCTTTCCATTTATTCATGTCAACTTATTTCATCAATTTCTTACAGTTTCCAATGTACAGAGATATCTCACCTTCTTGGTTATATTTATTCCTAGGTATTTTGTTCTTTTGATGCAATTGTAAATAGGATTGCTTTCTCTGATAGTCTATCATTTGTGTAAAGAAATGCAACAGATTTTTGTACCTTAATTTCCTATCTTGAAACTTCTTTGACTTTGTTGCTTAGTTCTAAGTTTTTTGGTAGAGTCTTTAGGGGTTTATATATGTAATATGTCATCTACAAATGTTTTACGTCTTCCTTTATAACTTATATGCCTTTTCTTTCTTTTTCTTGCCTACATCCTTGTTCCTGATCTTTACTATGTTGACAAATGTTCCCTCTATAACCACTTTGTTGAAAGTCTTTTTCATAAATGGATGTTGAATTCTGTCAATGCTTTTTTGCATCTATTGAGATAATTAGGAGTTTTAAGCCTTCATTTTGTTACTGTGGAAAATAAGAGTGACTGATTCTCAGGTGTTGAAACAAGCTTTCATCCCTGAAATCCCATTTGATTATGATGTATTATCCTTCTAATGTATTGATGTATTCAGTTTGCTAATATTTTGTTAAGGATTTTTGCATCTATGTTTACATCTGTTTTTGATATCAGAGTTACATGTATGATCAACTCAAGTCACATCCTATTCTTTGTGACCACATGGACTATTATAGCCCTTCAGGCTCCTCTGGCCATAGAATTTTTCAGGCAAGAATACTGGAGTGGGTTGCCATTTTCTACTCAAGGGAATCTTCCCAACCCAACGATCAAACCCTTGGCAGGCAGATTCTTTACCACTGTGCCCCCTGGGAACCCATCGGAGTAATAATACTAACTTCATAAAATGAGTTTTGAAGTGTTCCTTCCTCTTCTATTTTTTGGAAGAATTTGAGAAGCATTGGGCTCCCCAGGTGGTGCTAGTGGTAAGAACTTGCCTGCCAATGCAGGAGACCTAAGAGACACAGGTTCGATCCCTGAGTTGGGAAGATCCTTGGGAGGAGAGCATGGCAACCCACTCCAGTATTCCTGCCTGGTGAATCCCATGGATAGAGGAGATTGGCAGGCTACAGTCCACAGGGTCACACAGAGTTAGACATGATTAAAGCAACTTTGCATGCACACACAAGAAGGATTGGTATTAATTTTTATTTAACTGTTTGGTAGAATCCACTAGTGAAGGTATCTAATCCTGGACATGCCTTTGTTAGGAAGTTCTTGATTACTGAGTCAATCTCCTTACAATAATTGGTCTATTCAGATTTCAATTTCTTCAAGATTCAGTCTTAGTAGAATATATATTTCCAGGAATTCATTCATTTCTTTTAGGTCTTCCAGTTTGTTAGTATATAATTGCTGATAGTAGTCTTATGAACCTTTTAAATTTTGTATTAATTAAAATGTCTCCTTTTTAATTTCTGGTTTGAGGCTTTTCTCTCTTCTTCTTGGTGAATCTGCCTAAAGGTTTATCAATTTTATTCATAGTCTTAGGGGATGCGTGAACCTAAGCCCCACTAACCAGCAGAGCCAGCAACCTAGAGGTGTCCCCTGGGTGCCAGCTAAAGGTACAAGCCCCTTTCTTTTTTGGTACCAACAAGATGGAGAGGCCAAGGGAGAACACACAGATGGCTCCTATGAGCCTCCATCTTTGGAGAGGATTCAGTGGGTCCTTATCTGTATATTAAATTACATGTCTGCCTTTCAGCCAGTGCTTTAAGATAAGCAAATAAGCCTATTTCACAGAAAGTCTGGGTGCTTTGCAGTCAGCCACCTCTGTACAATACCCAAGGGTGAGAACCCACGCTGGAGAACTCTTTAGTGGACCCAAGCCCCACTGGCTTTCAGAGCTACATGGTCTGGGAGCTCAAGTGCAGATCTTAAAAATTGTGATACCCAATGTGGGGTCACACTTTTCACTCCTTGGGGGAGAAGCTGGGGGTACTGTGTCCCCTCCTGGTTGTTGGCTGCAGCACAGAACGTGGAGTTTATGGTGAGATGTGTCTGAGCCTCTCCTACCCATTTTGACGTGCAGTTTCCTCGTTTTCCTGATGAGTAGGAGGAGCCACTCCCAGACGGTGCAGTGGTAGAGAATCTGCCTGCAACGCAGGAGACCTGGGTTCAATCCCTGGGTCAGGAAGAACCTCTGGAGGAGGAAATGGCAACCCACTCCAGTATTCTGGCCTGGAGGGTCCCATGGACAGAGGAGCCTGGCAGGCTATAGTCCATGGTGTTGCAGAGTCAGACACAACTGAGCATACACACACAGGAGCCACTCAGCTGCTTTGTTTGTTTGTTTGTTTGTTTTTTCCCTGAAGGAAACTGTCCCACATGTGGCTGTAGAATCACTGAGTGTATAAGAAGCAGTGAGTTCGGGACCTTCCTATATTACTCTTAAATCAGAACCCCCAAATGGGTTTTAATATCAGTCTGTCCTCTTACTGCTTTGGGGAACTTTATCAGCCTCTGTGCCTCTGTCTCCTCATCTATATAGTGAAAATATCTATTTCCCACTTGTGACCACTGAATAGAATAAAATGTATTTAGCATATAGTAAGCACTTATAAAAAATAAGCATCAATTTGATGGGGATAATAGATGCTAACAGATAAACTATCAGACATCTGAAGTTCATCACTCTCTGGACTGTGACAGAGCCCAACCCCAACCTTACCTAGATTCTCTGTATTATGTCAAGGTAAGGAGGAGATCTAAGGTGTGTGGAGGTAGGGGGGAAGTAGCCTGCCTTCCTGCCAGCATATTTCCATGTTTTTAATAATTCTGTCTTGATCATTTTACTAAAGATTCATATTAAAAAGAACTATATTAAGTCAGGGAAACATGTTTTCTGTTTACTTCTTGCATTAAAGATTTTAGTTTTATAAAGCTGAGAAATGAATGAACTAAATAAGGATTAGGCAAATGTTCCTTGAGAGCCTGCCATCCAAAGGAGGTAAAACACTTCCCTCGTGCCCCGAGGTGCCCTTGGCCAGGAAATGCTCTGACAGNCTGTTTACTTTTTGCATTAAAGATTTTAGTTTTATAAAGCTGAGAAATGAATGACTAAATAAGGATTAGGCAAATGTTCCTTGAGAGCCTGCCATCCAAAGGAGGTAAAACACTTCCCTCGTGCCCCGAGGTGCCCTTGGCCAGGAAATGCTCTGACAGTACCACCCAGTAGAACATGCTGCCAGTAGTGGAAATGTTTCCTATAGCCGTGCTGTCTAGCGTAGTGCCATTAGTCATATATGCTTACTTAGCACTTGAAATGTGGTCTGACTGAAGAACTGAGGTTTTAAATTTTAGTTACACAGAAACAGCCAAATGGGTCAAGTGTCATTGGACAGCACAGGTCTATCAGTTAATATAGTGATGTTTTCTTAAGACTGACTGATCACTTGAATTGGGTGAAACAAAGTAGTTGTTATAATCTTTTTATTTTTGATAAACAAGTCAGAAAATGTCAACCCTGCTTTTAAAGGTAAATAAGACCTTTATACCTAGGAAAAGAAAGCCCTTCTGTAAGATTCTAGGATTCTCTTAAATACTCATAATTTGAAATTCGGCCCGTGATCCAGCAATCTGAGATGGTTGTATCTCACCAAAAAAAAAAAAAAAGAAAGAAAGCTGATTAAATTAGGATGTATCCTGCAATTGTTATTCAGGAAATACATGGTATGTGAATTATTAAATAGTTAATTCTGCAAGCAGTGGAAAATGCATTTTTAGCCCTGTATGAGATGCAATGATTCATATGAATCTGTTTCCCACAGTTCTATTCTTCTACCGCTTTTTCTTCAATTAGAAGGAATGAAAGAAATTGTAAAGCTCTAGGAAGAGTGTTTGCTTATGATATACTTTTATTATTGTTTCCCAAGGTAAATTGAAAGAATGGTCTCTGGTCCTCTATGGCACGTCTGTGCAGCCATATTCACCCACCAATGAGTTTCCTAAAGTGGAACGTGTCCGGTATAGCCGAGTCGAAGACCCCACCGACGACTATGGGACGGAGGATTATGCAGGTGAGCTGGCTTCTAGTGAGAAGGCAGGCTAAGAAAAAAACTCATGCGTCATTCCCCCAAGGAGACACACTTCTACTCATATTGTGATCTATTTTAATCCATCTTCTATCCCTTAAGCATATTTGTATGTGTACATTCATATATTCAAATATCAATGTTTTTTTCTCCAAAACTAAAATCACACTGTATATAGAATGTTCATATCCTTTTTTCCCATTAAAGGTATTATTAAGAGCATATTTCCCTGTTGTCATGTTTTTAAAAGACAGCATAATCGTCCATCCTGTGATTTTATTATATTTAATCCATAATCTGAGATATGTAGTTTTTGCTTTACATTATATTTTACACTATTTTAAATAAGAGCTCAATAAATATCATTATCAGTTTTTGACTATATCATCTTTGACCATTTCTTTAGAATAGGGTTCTAAGAATTACCACATCAAAAGGAATCGTCAGTTTTAGGGCCTGGAGGCTTTCCAGAAAAACATGTACCAGTCTACACCATGACCAGTGCATGAATGTTACTGCCCTCATTCCTGCCAGCCTTGAGTGGAAAGAAAAAAGCAAAAAAACAGATTTAAATTTTTATAGCTTTGACTCTTAAACATTTAGTAAAGCTAACCATTTTTTTCCTTTGTAGTTCTCTGAATTGTGTCTTTTACTCACTTTTCAAAGTGGCAGCATTTTTCTTATTTATAAAGACTCTTTGTATGTTATTGACTCTCACATTGTCTCATATTTGCTGAAAACCATTTCTCTGTTATCACCTGCTTCCAAAATGCAGTTTTTGTTTGGAGGGCAGAGTTTATAGTTTCATATAGCATTTATAGTTTCTTTTATACAGAATGTTTATTTTTAAAAATAAATATCCACACACATATTTTTGTAACCTGATTTTGCATTTGGCCATTAACTTATCTAGAACTTACTTTGATTTATAACATACAGTGTAAAGTGAAGTTTTGTCTTTATCCTCCAAACAGACTAATGACTGAGTTGCCATCCCTACTTTTATTAGATTGTTTCCTTTATAACAGCATAGTAATTTCTTATACCAGGGTCTCTTCTGGTATCATTTTTTCTGATCTATCAATCTAATAAATCTTAATCCAGTAGCACCCACACCCATATTTTAATATGCTGAACATCTACTTATTCTCATAGCAATTCTTAAGTCCCTCTTTAAAAATCTCATTGAAATTTATTTTTTTTTACAATGTTGCATATTTACCCCAGCATTTTTAAGATTTACTTTTGTAGCAATTTACTTACAGATTTGTAATGTAATATTATTAACTATAGTCACCAGGGTATAATAGTGGCGCATTACATTTTTCTTTCTTGTTTTGTTTTTTCATTTCTTTTTTTAACATTTATTTATTATTATTATTATTAACTTTATTTTACTTTACAGTACTGTATTGGTTTTGCCATACATCAACATGAATCCGCTATGGGTACTTGAATTTACATGCAATCTCATGGGAAGAATTCTTTTTACAGTTTACAGTCTTTTTCCATTCAAAACAGACTTTTTTACTGAAATCCTTTAATTTTATGAAGTGTTTTTCTTGGTAGTGTTATTTCTACATATTTTGGGTCTAGTTACTACTGTAATGGAAAATATTCCATGTTTTCTAACTACTGTATTCTGGTATCAGAGATATCTATTGGCTATTGTATGCTTATCTTACATCTGACTATTTCGCTTACCTTTATTAATTTGTGTATTTTAGAGTTGATTTTCTGGAGCAGTTAGGTACTCTAGCCGTATCGTCTGCAAATTATCTTTTCTCTTTCCCAGTGTATTTCTGAGTCCTGTCTTATTGTATTGTTTACCACTTCTAGCAGCATTCAGTTCTTCTGGGATGTAACACTTAACGAGAAAGGCTTTCCCTAATGGAGAATTGTTTTTAAATAGCAGTTGATTGTACCTTTAGACCAGAACCATCTTGTCTTCCTGCAGCTAAGCTCTCTGAGATTCTTTTCCATTAATCACTTTAACAGAGTATCTAAAATATGCACTTGGTTCCTTTTATTCTGAACAGGTAGTATCCCAGTGTCAATAGAGAACTCAGGCCAATTGAACTAACCAGAGCTAGACTGTGTTCAGCTTTTGCTTTGAGTTGATAACATTACTGTTCATGTTACAACTGGCAAACCATTTATTTTGTCTTCCCTGATAGGAGAAAGTATATCTAAAAACATAAATGGAGCATAATAATAAATTACTGTGTCTTGTGGTATGTTTCCCATTCAAATTTTGGTAATCTTAAAGTTCCAAACAGTTATATACATTTTGTGGTTTTTCTCACTGCATCTCCAAAATGTCCACATTGGCACTTGTGAGAAAACAAAGACAATTATTTCATTATTACCCAGCAACCTAAAATGCTAAACTGCATCTGGGATAGTTTAGGATTATGAAAGAAACAGCATGTGACCCTGCCATACAGAGTCCTTTGGCACATCTCAAGAATAAATGGTTTGGGGTTTTTTGTTGTTTTTTTTAAATTGTAGAAATCATCTGGTGAAAATTTAGGGCCACCCAATAACTCCTTTTCTTTGGAGCTGTGATTTTCACTTTCATTAAGAAGTCAGCCTTTGAGAGGATCAAATGGCATTCTCATAACCACGTCCCTGTACTGTTTCATCGAATTCCAGGCACTGTGGGACCCACAGCTGGCTGAACTTCAACTCTTAGGCAGCAGAAGCACTCTCCTCATGGACTACAGTAGTCAGCTAAAATGTTCCAAGTTGCAATAGCTGTGGAACTTAATTTCAAGATCAATTTTAAGACTTTTGGGAAAATAGAGATAAACAGTGTCAAATGACTCTTATGATTAAGCAGCAATATACGTCAAGTCTATAGCATTTTAAAATGACTCATTTCTATTCAGAGCCAAAGGTCATGGCTTACCCTTAGTAGGAGACCCGAACTAAGAAGCAGGACCTCTGTTGACCCCAGCTCTCCTAGCTGTATGATCAACGAGGCACGCCACTATTCAACAAGGCATGCCACTATAACTCTTGGAAAAGCATTTCTATCTGTAAAATGAGGGTGTATGGCTACTAGATCTTTCTCCAGGTCATCCCTCCCCTACTTCTACCATTTTATGTTTCAATTTAGTAACTGTAGAACATAGTCCTACAATGACTAAAGGAAACCAAATTTCAACAAAAGTTAAGACCTTTTGATTTAGATAAGTGTGGCTCAAGACAATTCTGGTACCCTCGACTGACTTTTTGTGCATTTCATGTACCATGTAAATCTCTAGTTAAAAATCATATGAATTTTCAGTGGAAAATAGCTTGAAGATTATGAGACCAAATGTTTCAAACTACGGAAAACAGAAAAAGGGAGTCAGCGAAGTAAGTTATCTATAACTAGCCCATGTCATTAGAAAATCTCTTTTTATCAATCACAAAATAGTTCTTTTTAGCATTTTTTTTTTCCTGCCTGTGCATTCTTTCTAGTTCTTCACCAAAGAATACACAGCTTCATCCTTGGTCTGGAATTCTTTAAGCTTGCTTGCATCTTTTAAAACTCATGTGTAGTTTTCTTTCGTTGAGTTGCCCATTGGCCTATGGGTAGAATGCAATATTAAATCTATTATCTGTGCCTGAAGTACCTGCTTTGTAATTCAAGAAGAGATGCTGATAAAATTGTGCCAGATGACATAATGATGTTTCTTTCTGGCTCCAGAATCTCAGAGGTACTCAGTGACTTTAATGACCGTGGATGAGAGAGGCGATCTGGTCAGGACATTGAATAACAGCCCTCTTTTCTTTTCTGCCTACAGCGTAAAATTCTCATTTTTCTATAAATCCAACATTTTTATTATTATGCATATTTAAT
Source organism: Neotragus pygmaeus (assembly GCA_006410875.1). Lineage (NCBI taxonomy): Eukaryota > Metazoa > Chordata > Mammalia > Artiodactyla > Bovidae > Neotragus > Neotragus pygmaeus. The sequence goes on from SJYV01019542.1 coordinate 362,430, forward strand.
TGCAATCAGTTTTTTTGTTTGTTTTTGTTTTGTTTTTTTAGTTTCTGCAGTGGTTTTGTTCTTTGAATTCTGGATTATTTGTCATTTCCCACAAAGCAACTATATGTGTACTTTGAAGACAAGCTCCCGACTAGGAGTTACATGCTTGATAATTAGGTAATTGAGGTTCCCCCCAAGAAAAGCAAGAATTCATCTCTGGGCTTATAGCCACATTAAACATTATTCCTCTCACTGCATTAGAAACTCTTAACAAAAACTCTCACTGCATAGGGGGAGAAAAAGCCTATTTTTATCCCAAATTCAAGTTAACGCTTACTTGCTTAAAATCACTTTTTCCAAGTGCTGTTCTGATTTCTTTTGGAGGTCCCTGTGACCCTGAGTGCAGTGAGGTGGGCTGTGACGGGCCAGGACCCGACCACTGCAATGACTGTTTGCACTACTACTACAAGCTGAAAAACAACACCAGGTAAGAGAGACGACCCCTCAGGATACCTGAAGCCCGCCCCCTGGTGGCAGTTCCTGGGAGCTCCCACAGTTCACCAGGGGCAGTGTGTTCCCTATCTCTCACCAGAACCAAAGTCCAGATGCGGCTGCACAGGCCCCTACACCTTGCTGCATCATTTGAATAGTGAAACTCATACTGAATTACAAAACACCCAATTTTGATCGGCTAGGAAACTGCAGAGGTCTTTTCTCACATTTCAAAGGATGATGGGGACAGACTAGTTAAGCACATGCCTGATCGTCCCTTCTAGACCTTTCCATCGCACTGATGTTTGATGCCCCACAGCTGTACTTTCCCTCCAGGAAATGGAGGATTTTCTGAATTCCTCAAAGTGTAAGCTTTCCATACGGCAAAGCTGCTGGTCCCTGTGCATTCTCACTACTCTGCTCTGGATAGTAAGGTGGGCCTGCTTGAACCCATGCTTCTGAGCCCCTGGCTTCTGCCTCGAGCAGATATGTATCCACAGGGAAGGTTGTGGAAGACAATCCTCATCAGAAGCCATGTTCTTCCAGGCTGTTTCCCACATCCCTAACACCTCCCCCTCCTGTTTCAGAAGGAAACTCACTCTGAGAAGCCGACCTGGTATCCACACTCCAGTCATGAAGGAGGGTCCCATTCCTGTCACATCCATGCTGGAATTTCAGTTCCTTAAATGGAATATAAAGCGAAAATTAAATTTAAAAAGAATTTNTAGTTACTACTGTAATGGAAAATATTCCATGTTTTCTAACTACTGTATTCTGGTATCAGAGATATCTATTGGCTATTGTATGCTTATCTTACATCTGACTATTTCGCTTACCTTTATTAATTTGTGTATTTTAGAGTTGATTTTCTGGAGCAGTTAGGTACTCTAGCCGTATCGTCTGCAAATTATCTTTTCTCTTTCCCAGTGTATTTCTGAGTCCTGTCTTATTGTATTGTTTACCACTTCTAGCAGCATTCAGTTCTTCTGGGATGTAACACTTAACGAGAAAGGCTTTCCCTAATGGAGAATTGTTTTTAAATAGCAGTTGATTGTACCTTTAGACCAGAACCATCTTGTCTTCCTGCAGCTAAGCTCTCTGAGATTCTTTTCCATTAATCACTTTAACAGAGTATCTAAAATATGCACTTGGTTCCTTTTATTCTGAACAGGTAGTATCCCAGTGTCAATAGAGAACTCAGGCCAATTGAACTAACCAGAGCTAGACTGTGTTCAGCTTTTGCTTTGAGTTGATAACATTACTGTTCATGTTACAACTGGCAAACCATTTATTTTGTCTTCCCTGATAGGAGAAAGTATATCTAAAAACATAAATGGAGCATAATAATAAATTACTGTGTCTTGTGGTATGTTTCCCATTCAAATTTTGGTAATCTTAAAGTTCCAAACAGTTATATACATTTTGTGGTTTTTCTCACTGCATCTCCAAAATGTCCACATTGGCACTTGTGAGAAAACAAAGACAATTATTTCATTATTACCCAGCAACCTAAAATGCTAAACTGCATCTGGGATAGTTTAGGATTATGAAAGAAACAGCATGTGACCCTGCCATACAGAGTCCTTTGGCACATCTCAAGAATAAATGGTTTGGGGTTTTTTGTTGTTTTTTTTAAATTGTAGAAATCATCTGGTGAAAATTTAGGGCCACCCAATAACTCCTTTTCTTTGGAGCTGTGATTTTCACTTTCATTAAGAAGTCAGCCTTTGAGAGGATCAAATGGCATTCTCATAACCACGTCCCTGTACTGTTTCATCGAATTCCAGGCACTGTGGGACCCACAGCTGGCTGAACTTCAACTCTTAGGCAGCAGAAGCACTCTCCTCATGGACTACAGTAGTCAGCTAAAATGTTCCAAGTTGCAATAGCTGTGGAACTTAATTTCAAGATCAATTTTAAGACTTTTGGGAAAATAGAGATAAACAGTGTCAAATGACTCTTATGATTAAGCAGCAATATACGTCAAGTCTATAGCATTTTAAAATGACTCATTTCTATTCAGAGCCAAAGGTCATGGCTTACCCTTAGTAGGAGACCCGAACTAAGAAGCAGGACCTCTGTTGACCCCAGCTCTCCTAGCTGTATGATCAACGAGGCACGCCACTATTCAACGAGGCATGCCACTATAACTCTTGGAAAAGCATTTCTATCTGTAAAATGAGGGTGTATGGCTACTAGATCTTTCTCCAGGTCATCCCTCCCCTACTTCTACCATTTTATGTTTCAATTTAGTAACTGTAGAACATAGTCCTACAATGACTAAAGGAAACCAAATTTCAACAAAAGTTAAGACCTTTTGATTTAGATAAGTGTGGCTCAAGACAATTCTGGTACCCTCGACTGACTTTTTGTGCATTTCATGTACCATGTAAATCTCTAGTTAAAAATCATATGAATTTTCAGTGGAAAATAGCTTGAAGATTATGAGACCAAATGTTTCAAACTACAGAAAACAGAAAAAGGGAGTCAGCGAAGTAAGTTATCTATAACTAGCCCATGTCATTAGAAAATCTCTTTTTATCAATCACAAAATAGTTCTTTTTAGCATTTTTTTTTTCCTGCCTGTGCATTCTTTCTAGTTCTTCACCAAAGAATACACAGCTTCATCCTTGGTCTGGAATTCTTTAAGCTTGCTTGCATCTTTTAAAACTCATGTGTAGTTTTCTTTCGTTGAGTTGCCCATTGGCCTATGGGTAGAATGCAATATTAAATCTATTATCTGTGCCTGAAGTACCTGCTTTGTAATTCAAGAAGAGATGCTGATAAAATTGTGCCAGATGACATAATGATGTTTCTTTCTGGCTCCAGAATCTCAGAGGTACTCAGTGACTTTAATGACCTTGGATGAGAGAGGCGATCTGGTCAGGACATTGAATAACAGCCCTCTTTTCTTTTCTGCCTACAGCGTAAAATTCTCATTTTTCTATAAATCCAACATTTTTATTATTATGCATATTTAATTGCAATCAGTTTTTTTGTTTGTTTTTGTTTTGTTTTTTTAGTTTCTGCAGTGGTTTTGTTCTTTGAATTCTGGATTATTTGTCATTTCCCACAAAGCAACTATATGTGTACTTTGAAGACAAGCTCCCGACTAGGAGTTACATGCTTGATAATTAGGTAATTGAGGTTCCCCCCAAGAAAAGCAAGAATTCATCTCTGGGCTTATAGCCACATTAAACATTATTCCTCTCACTGCATTAGAAACTCTTAACAAAAACTCTCACTGCATAGGGGGAGAAAAAGCCTATTTTTATCCCAAATTCAAGTTAACGCTTACTTGCTTAAAATCACTTTTTCCAAGTGCTGTTCTGATTTCTTTTGGAGGTCCCTGTGACCCTGAGTGCAGTGAGGTGGGCTGTGACGGGCCAGGACCCGACCACTGCAATGACTGTTTGCACTACTACTACAAGCTGAAAAACAACACCAGGTAAGAGAGACGACCCCTCAGGATACCTGAAGCCCGCCCCCTGGTGGCAGTTCCTGGGAGCTCCCACAGTTCACCAGGGGCAGTGTGTTCCCTATCTCTCACCAGAACCAAAGTCCAGATGCGGCTGCACAGGCCCCTACACCTTGCTGCATCATTTGAATAGTGAAACTCATACTGAATTACAAAACACCCAATTTTGATCGGCTAGGAAACTGCAGAGGTCTTTTCTCACATTTCAAAGGATGATGGGGACAGACTAGTTAAGCACATGCCTGATCGTCCCTTCTAGACCTTTCCATCGCACTGATGTTTGATGCCCCACAGCTGTACTTTCCCTCCAGGAAATGGAGGATTTTCTGAATTCCTCAAAGTGTAAGCTTTCCATACGGCAAAGCTGCTGGTCCCTGTGCATTCTCACTACTCTGCTCTGGATAGTAAGGTGGGCCTGCTTGAACCCATGCTTCTGAGCCCCTGGCTTCTGCCTCGAGCAGATATGTATCCACAGGGAAGGTTGTGGAAGACAATCCTCATCAGAAGCCATGTTCTTCCAGGCTGTTTCCCACATCCCTAACACCTCCCCCTCCTGTTTCAGAAGGAAACTCACTCTGAGAAGCCGACCTGGTATCCACACTCCAGTCATGAAGGAGGGTCCCATTCCTGTCACATCCATGCTGGAATTTCAGTTCCTTAAATGGAATATAAAGCGAAAATTAAATTTAAAAAGAATTTTTAATTAAAAATAAATTTCTTAAAAGGAAGAGTCCTTGGCTACCCCAGCCCCTCTCATTATCTCCTAGACTGGCAAATGCCTGACATTTAATTAGTACTCAGTAAGTACTTGTTTTAAATGAATAAATAAAGCCCAGATCTTCAGTTATGGGCAAACAAAGAAGTTATTTTTTTAAATCATAAACAGCATTAAATTTTCAAATACATTTTTTTTTCTTGGCTATGCCACACAGCTTGGAGGATCTCAGTACCCCCAACAAGGGACTGAACCCAAGCCACATCAGTGAAAGCCCAGAATCCTAACCACCAAGCCAGTAGGGAACTCCCTAAATATATTAATTTTGACAATAGCATACACACCCCAGAATTCATATAACAATATACAACAATAGAAGTTAATCCTTTATATAGGGATTTTTGCATAAAATCATGGGTCACATGTCTTCCCTTCAACCAAACAGACAAGCTTCCTGTTGGGACTCAGTTTCTAACCATCATCCCCTTGAAAGAGCTAGACCCAAACTGGAAGACGGTTTGGACCAAGACATTCCTTGCTTGGTAGACTTGGTATTATGTAACGGCAGTGCCGTGTCAGCACCCTACATACGAGAAGGCTTTAACCAACAGAATTTGGCCCTTTGGATGTGGTATTTCCATCACGGTTTAAAAAGGACTTTGAGAATGAGGACAGCTGTGTGCTCAGCACCTTACTCACTCAGGACTGCATCTCTGGTGACACTTTCTTCTTTCTCATTCCACAACGCAGAATCTGTGTCTCCAGCTGCCCTCCTGGCCACTACCACGCTGATAAGAAGCGATGCAGGAAGTGTGCCCCCAACTGCGAGTCCTGCTTTGGAAGCCACGGGGACCAGTGCCTGTCCTGTAAATATGGATACTTCCTGAAGGAAGAAACCAACAGCTGTGTCACTCACTGCCCTGATGGATCATATCAGGACACCAGTGAGTTGATTCCCAAATTTGGTTTTTCGAGAGGAAATATAAGGTTTTCACTTGAACGACCTTGGGAGGGATAGTCCCCCTCATGAAATCTAGGCCCTTTCTTAATATCAAAAAAGAGCTAGTCAATTTTTAGTAGAACACTAGAATATTTTGTAAAAATGAACTTATAGAAAATTTTGCAAAAAAATATTTTGTGTAAAAATGCCTGTAACTAACTCCTTCAAGGGGTGCTCTGCCTCAACCTCAGATTCACTGACTTGCTAGGAAGACCCACAAGACTCAGTATATAATTATACTCAAGAACTCATGGTTATAACTTGAGTAAAGAGATACAGAGTAGAATCAGCAAAGGACAAAGGCTTACAGGACAAAGTCTGGAGGAAACTAGGTACAAGCTTCCAAGAGTTTTCTTCCAGTGGAGTGACACAGGATACATTCCATTCCCCATCAGAAATCTGTGATTATATGTGAATGTCAGCTACCAGGGAACCTCCCTAGAGTTTCAGCACCCAGAGTTGTAACTTGGATCTGGTCATGAAAGCTCCTCTGATGGCTCAGTGGTAAAGAATCCACTTGCCAGTGCAGGAGTCATGGGTTCGATCCCTGGGTTGTGAAGATCCCCTGGAGAGGGAAATGGCAATCCACTCCAGTATTCTTACCTGGGAAATCCCATGGACAGAGGAGCCTGGCAAGCTACCATCCATGGGGTCTCAAAAGAGTCAGACCTAACTTAGTGACTGAGCAAAAACATGAAGGCACTCTGTGCCTATAACATACCAAAATTCTAGACTCTGCAAAGGAACGCAGGTGTTCAATAAAAACCATGTTGTTTCTACAAACAGCTTAGGCACCATGAGCCACTCTAGTCAGGGTAGTAGGAAATTTCATGAAATCCAGCTTCCCAAATGTCAGCCATGGGCCAACCTTACAAGGATAGCAGCCAGGCCTGTTTTTTTTCTGCACACTAAGCAATGGAAACAGACTTTTATGATATCAGTAAGGTTAAAAACATGACTTGCATGTAAATAGAGACTGGAAATTTATCAGAGAGTTGTTTTTTAACCCATCAATAAAGGAACCTAAAAGGTGATAAGTGGTTTTAAAGACTATCAGGTATCACAGTCCACCAGGAAAGGCAAATGAACTCCATTTGCTGAGTTAGAGAAAAAACTGAATAAATTACATACATGGGAATACAATTAGAATTTTGGAGGGTTCTTTTTTCAAATGGGCAGAATTCACTTGCAACTTTTATCAAACAAAAATTTATAAATTAACATGTAACTTCAAGAATGTGGATTCTACTCAAATGTCATTAGTGAACAGACAAGGCACACTCCCTAGAGAATCCAGTAATCCTCGGGCACACCTCTTTTTAGACAGTGCTCTATTATAGCCCTGGTAAGGACTGCAGCCATGAAATTAAAAGACACTTACTCCTTGGAAGAAAAGTTATGACCAACCTAGATAGTATATTCAAAAGCAGAGACATTACTTTGCCAACAAAGATCCATCTAGTCAAGGCTATGGTTTTTCCAGTGGTGAGAAAATGGATGTGAGAATTGGACTGTGAAGAAAGCTGAGTGCTGAAGAATTGATTGAACTGTGGTGTTGGAAAAGACTCTTGAGAGTCCCTTGGACTGCAAGGAGATCCAACCAGTCCATTCTGAAGGAGATCAACCCTGGGAGTTCTTTGGAAGGAATGATGCTGAAGCTGAAACTCCAGTACTTTGGCCACCTCATGCGAAGAGTTGACTCACTGGAAAAGACTCTGATGCTGGGAGGGATTGGGGGCGAAG
>SJYV01019542.1:371290-478753 GCA_006410875.1 Neotragus pygmaeus
AAAAAAAAAAAACCCAACTTTAAAGGAACAAGAGCTTTTTTTTTTTTTCAAAAGCAGCAAGTATTTTGAAGTGGATACCCTTGCTCCTTAAGAAGTTTTTTGATTCAAACACAGGCAGCACTTCTCTATGAGGGAGATGGGGCTTTTGACTTACCTTTAGAGCAATGGGGAGGGGTTCCAGCTCTAGTTTTTATTTTCCCTCAAGTTTGGGACGTGACCTGCATGGGAAAAGGAGAAAAAGAATGTGGAGCAGACCTAAGGGATCAGGAGTAGTATTCCTTGAAGAAAAAATTCAACATTCTGTCAAGAAGGCTGAACCTTGGAAAAGACGCCCAGCCCCAGGGAGTGGTTGTGAGCCAGCTCTTCTCCCATCATGTGCCCTGGGGGGCACACCTGAGCCACCACCACTGCCGAGAACCCCAGGACCAGGCCCACCCTATATCAAGAGATGATGACCCGCACACACCGAGGAAAGAGGCAACGGGCATCAGTACTGAAGCAGCCCTTGCACCAAATATGTTAAACCCACACAAGCTACACATGAACTCCCCCACATATAAACAGCCCTCCAAGACCACGGTAGGTAATTCTTTCTCCTAAACTCACAAGGTAAGAGGAGTAAAATGAAGGAGAGAGGAACTACTCTGAGTTAAAAGACCAAGAGAATTCTCCTGAAAGAACAATGAAACAGACCTTTTCAACCTAACAGACACCAATTTTTGAAAGGAGATAATGAAAATATTAAGAAAGGCTATTGACAGAAATGCTACTGCTAAGTCGCTTCAGTCGTGTCCGACTCTGTGCAACCCCATGGACTGCAGCCCACCAGGCTCCCCCATCCCTGGGATTCTCCAGGCAAGAACACTGGAGTGGGTTGCCATTTCCTTCTCCAATGCATGAAAGTGAAAAGTGAAAGTGACGATGCTCAGTCATATCTGACTCTTCGAGACCCCACGGACTGCAGCCTACCAGGCTCCTCCGTCCATAGGATTTGCCAGGCAAGACTACTGGAGTGAAGTGCCATTGCCTTCTCCGTGACAGAAATACAGAATACTGTAAAAGGAACTAGAAACTATAATGAAAAATTAGAAAAACTCATTAACAGAGATAAAAGCTGAGCTAATGGCAATGAACAGCAGAATGAACATTACAGAAGAATGAATAAGTGATCTGGAAGACTGGATTATTTCCATTATCCTATCAGGACAGCAGACAGCCAAATTTAAAAAAAAAAAAACAAAAACTAGAAACAATAAAAAGGATATATGGGATAGTATAAAACACGCCAATGTACACATGATAGGGATTCCAGAAGGGGAAGAAAAAGAAAAGGGGATAGAAAATTCATTTTAAGAAATTATGACAGAAAACTTCCCAAACCTAAAGGAAACAGGTATCAAGGTACAGGAAGCACAGAGTTCAAAATACGATAAACCCAAATGGATCTATACCAAGACACATTATAATAAAAGTGGCAAAAGTTAATGAGACGATTCTAAAAGCAACAAGAGAAAAACAGAGTTAATGACAAGAAAACCCCATAAGGCTATCAGCTCATTTCTCTACAGAAATGTTGCAGGCCAGGAGGCAGTGGCAAGATATAGTCAAAGTCCTGAAAGGGAAAAACCTGCAACCTAGGATACTCTACCTAGCAAGATTACCATTTAGAATAGAGAGATAAAGAACTTCTCAGATAAAAATCAAAAGAATACAACAGCACTAAACCTATCCTAGGACTTCCCTGGTGGCTCAGACACTAAAGTATCTGCCTACAGTGTAGGAGACCCGGTTTCAATCCCTGGGTGGGGAAGATCCCCTGGAGAAGGAAACGGCAACCCACTCCAGTATTCTTGCCTGGAAAATCCCATGGACAAAGGAGCCTGGTAGGCTACAGTCCACGGGGTCGCAAAGAGTTGGACACAACTAAGTGACTTCACTTTCACTTTCAAATCTATCCTAAGGGAAATACTAAGGTCTTCTCCAAATAGAGTAGAAATAATCTATAGGAAAGAGAAAAATCACAGTTGGAAAGTAAAGTGATAGTTCCTTAGTCGTGTCTGACAGTGATCCCAGGGACTATACAGTCCATGGAATTCTCTAGGCCAGAATACTGGAGTGGGTAACCGTTCCCTTCTCCAGGAGACCAGGAACCCAGGTCTCCTGCATTGCAGGTGGATTCTTTACCAGCTGAGCCACCAGGGAAGCCCATGAATACTGGAGTGGGTAGCCTATCCCTTCTCCAGCAGATCTTTCCAACCCAGGAATCAAACTGGGGTCTCCTGCATTGCAGGTGGATTCTTTATCAACTGAGCTATCAGGGAAAAAAAGCCAGGGCTGCCATTTTGTACACAAACTGATAAGCCAGTACATAGATTTAAAATTAAATCAAAAAATTTCTATGAAAGTAACAATAATTACAATGAATAGCAAAAGAATGAACATGAACATTTTGCTGAAAGTTTTACCTCATTTTCAGCTCAAAGGATTAGTTAACAAAAGCAACCACTCATTGCACACACGATGAAAATTTTAATATATTTTAATAGGATTATTTGACTTAGTTTCTATTATAAAGTCATTAAAAGAAATAGAAGCAATATAGAGAAGTAACAACATCCATTATCACCAAATTGGGCCGACAACCTACATCTAGACTTGAATAGTGCTTTAAAGTCCTGAATGACAGCAATCTGGAGTCCCAGTGGGGGAATGGTCTCAGAAAGTGTATACACTCCATGGGTTAAGACTTGAAACTGCAGTTTTGGGAGCTCCTGCTTATAATCCCAGGCCAAAACCTGATCTATTCATCACTCTGTATGCAAAACAGCAGCCCTGGATTTTCCTTTAACTTTTACAATGCTATTTGTTTCTCCTTGAGAGTCATAAGACTTCTTAGACCTTGAAGAGAGGAGGGGGCTGGCCAGGCCCTCAAGGGCTTAAGAAAGTGTCAAGACCCACTAAACTTTCTTATGTAAAGTGCCCCCTAACTTTCCAGCAACAAGTGGTGTACTTATAGACAGGCACATAGTCCTGGCAACGTCAGAAGTCAGAGGCCTGCTCTCCTGCTTCTGAAGCCTGAACAAGACTACCTCTATTTTAATTTCCTTAACAATGAAGATATAAAAGAGGACATCGAAGTTATAAAATGTGGAGAAGACTAAGAACATGTAGATTTTTTACTTCTAGAATGTGGTTGAGCCTATATGGCTACCAGTCTAAGGCAAGTAGATATAGGAAGGGGTTAACATAATTGAAAAACAGGATAACCACAAATCAAAAACATACAATAGATTCACAGAAACCAAAGAGAAGAGAACATTAAGTAAATACAAAAGAAAATCAAACCACCACAACAAAAAAAGATAAAGTGACAAAGAAGAAATTTAAAATCAGTGAGAACGCAAGGTTTAAAATGGCAATAAATACATACCTATCAATAATTACCTTAAATGTCAATGGTCTAAATGCTCTAATCAAAATACACAGAGTGGCAACTTGATTAAAAAAATTCAAGAGCCTACAATATGCTGCCTATAAGAGACCCATTTTTAGGGCAAAGGACACACAAAGATTGAAAGTGAGGGGATGGAAAAAGATATTTCATGCAGATGCAAATGAAAAGAAAGCAGGGGCCATAATACTCTTATTAGACGAAATAAACCTTAAAACAAAGGCCACAAAGAAAAATAAACAAGGATACTATATACACCACAACAAAATAAAGAATAAAAACCATATGATCATCTCAATAGATGCAGAAACAGCTTCTGACAAAATTCAACATCCGTTTATGATAAAAATTCTCCAGAAACTAAGCATTGAGAGAATATATGTCAACATAATAAAGGCCATATGTGACAGACCTACAGCTAACATCATACTCAACAGTGAAAAGCTGAAAGCATTTTCCCTTAGATCAGGAACAAGACAAGCAGGTCCACTTTTATTCAACATAGTTTTGGAAGTCCTAGCCATGGCAATCAGAAAGAAAAGGAAGTAAAAGAAGTGGAAAAGAAATAAAACTGTCACTGTTTGCAAATGACATGATACTATACATAGAAAATCCTAAAGATGCTACCAGAAAACTACTGGAACTCATCAGTAAATTCAGGATGTTGCAGGATACAGAATTAGTACACGGAGATTTGTTGCATTTCTATACATTAACAAAAAAAATCAGAAAGTAAAATTAAGAAAACAATCCTATTTACCATCATATCAAAAACAATAAAATACCCAGGAGTAAACCTAAGGAAAGTATGCTATAAACTATAAGACACTGATGAAAGAAATCAAAGATGACAAACAGATTGAAATATACCATGTTCTTGGATTGGAAGAATCAATATTGTCAAAATGATTGTACTACGCAAGGCAAGCTACAGATTCAATCAAATGGCATTTTGCACATAACTAGAACCAAAAAAAAAAAAAATCATAATATTTGTTTAGAGATACAGAAGACCCTGAATAGCCAAAGCAATCTTGAGAAAGGAAAATGGAGCTGGAGGAATCAGGCTTCTCGACTTAAGACTATATAACAAATCTATAGTCATCAAAACAGTGTAATACTGACAACAAAAACAGAAATATAGATCAATGGAAGAGGATAAAAAGCCCAGAAATAATAAAAAGCCCACATACCTATGGCCAATTAATATACAACAAAGGAGGCAAGACTACACAATGGACAAAAGATTTTTCAATAAATGGTGCTGAGAATACACCATAAACAAAAACAAACTCAAAATGGATTAAAGACCTAAATGTAAGACTGAGTACTATTAATATAAAACTCTTAGAGGAAAACATAGGCAGAACATTCTTGGGACATAAATCACAGCAGTATCTTTTCTGATCCATCTCCCAGATGGAAGTAAAAACCAACAAATGTTACCTAATTAAACTCAAAAGTGCTTGCACAGTGAAGGAAACCTAAACAAAATGAAAAGACAGCTCACAGAATGGTTAAAAAAAAAAGCAACCAAAAAGGGATTAGTCTCCAAAATTTACAAATAGGCAGGAGACCTAAATAGACACTTCTCCAAAGAAGATATACAGATGGCCAAGGAGCACATAAAAAGATGTTTAACATCACTATTAGAGAAATACAAATCAAGACTACAAAGACATACCACCTCACACCAGTCAAAAGGCCATGATCAGAAAATCTATAGACAATAAATGCTGCAGAGGGTGTGGACAAAAGGGAACTCTCCTACATTGTTGGTGGGAATGTAAATGGGTAGAGCCTCTATGGAGAACAGAATGGCAGTTCCTTAAAAAACTAAAAATACAGCTACCATATGATCCAGCAATCCTACTCTTGTGCATATATTCATAGAAAAACATGGTTTGAGAGAGTATATGCACCCCAGTGTTCACTGCAGTACTGTTTACAATAATCAAGATTTGGAAGAAATCTAAATGTCAATCAAAAGGTGAAAGGATAAAGATGTGCTACATATAAACAATGGATATACCTCAGTCATTTAAAAGAATGAAATAATATGATTTGCACCAACATGGATAGACCTGGAGATTATCATACTAAGTGAAGCAAGACAAAGACAAATATCATATGATATCATTCATATGCAGAATCTAGAAGAAATGATACAAATGAACTTATTTACACAACATAAACAGACTCACAGACTTAGAGAATGAATGTATGGTTACCAGAGGGAAGGGTGAAGGGCAGAGATAGATTGGGAGTTTGGGATTGACATGTACATACTACCATGTTTAAAATAGATAACCAACAAGCACAGGGAACACTGCTCAATATTCTGCAATAACAAATGGGAAAAGAACTTGAAAAAGAATAGATACATGTATATGTATAACTGAATCACTTTCTTGTGCACCTGAAACTAACACATTATTAACCAACTTCAATATTGTGCTCCAATGTAACATAAACTTTTTAAAAAGCTTTCTGTTTAAAAAAAAATAACAAGAAAAATCTCAAATAAACACTTTCATCTACCACTTAATAAAATTTGAAAAAGAAGAATAAGGACTTCCCTGGTGGCACTGTGCATGGGAGTCCCCCTGCCCATGCGGAGGACACAGNCTTGTGCACCTGAAACTAACACATTATTAACCAACTTCAATATTGTGCTCCAATGTAAGATAAACTTTTTTAAAAGCTTTCTGTTTAAAAAAAAATAACGAGAAAAATCTCAAATAAACACTTTCATCTACCACTTAATAAAATTCGAAAAAGAAGAATAAGGACTTCCCTGGTGGCACTGTGCATGGGAGTCCCCCTGCCCATGCGGAGGACACAGTTTGATTCCTGGGCCAGATGGATTTCACAGGGCATGGAGCAACTAGGCCCATGCACCACAACTACTGAGCCTGTGTGCTGCAGCTACGGCTGAATCCCTTGTGCCTAGAGTCTATGTTCTGCAACAAGAGAAGCTCCACAATGAGAAACCTGTGCACCACAGTAAAGAGTAGCATCCACTTACTGCAACTAGAGAAAGCCCACACAAAGCAACAAAGACCCAGCACAGCCAAAAATAATATTTTTTAAAGAAAAAGAACAAACAAAATCTAAAGTCAGCGAAGGAAGGAAATAATAAAGATCAGAGAAGAAATAAAACATTTTTTTAATAGAAAAAAGTCAATAAAACCAAAAGCTGGATCTTTGAAAGAATAAACAGGATTAACAAACCTCAGACCAGGCTCATCAAAAAAAGAGAGATAACCCAAATAAACAAAATAAATGAAAAAGGAAACATAACAACTGATACAGAAATTCAAAAAACCATAAGGGAATGCTATGAACACTTATATGCCAACAAATTTGACAATCCAGAAGAAGTGGACAAATTTCTGGAAACAAACATCCTTCTAAAATTGAATAAAAAAGAAAGATAATTTGAAAAGACCAATCACTAAAACCGAAATAGAATTTAATTTAAAAACTCTCAACAGTGTATGGCTACCAATGGAAGGATGGGGGGAGTGGGATGAATTAGGAGATTGGGATTAACATATATGCTGCTATGTATAAAATAGAAAACTAATGAGTACTTACTGCATACCACGGGGAACTCTACTTAATGTTCTGTGGTGACCTAAATGGGAAGGAAATTCAAAAAGAAGGGATATATGCACATGTATAGCTGATTCACTTTGCTGTATAGCAGAAACTAACACTACATTGTAAAGCAACTATACTCTAATAAAAATTAATTTAAAAACATTGAGTAACCACTGGAGTAAAAAAAAAAAAAAAAACCTCTCTACAAACAAAAGTCTAGAACCAGATGAATTTACAGGTGAATTCTACCAAACAAGAAAGAGGAACTTATACTGATCCTTCTCAAGCTTTTCCAGAAAACTGAAGAGAAGGGAACACTCTCAACGCCATTCTTTGAAGCTATCACCTCGATACCAAAACCAGACAAAGACACCACCAGAAAATAAATTTACAAACCACTATCTTTGATGAATATAGGTGCAAAAGTTCTCAACAAAATATTGCAACTGAATACAACAACCCATAAAAAAGATCATATACCATGACCAGTGGGATTCATCTGAAGTTCATAAGGATGGTTCCACATATGCAGATCAATGTGTGATATACCAAATAAACAAAAGACAAAAAACACACGATCATCTGAATAGATGCAGAAAAAGCATCTCACAAAATTCAACATCCATTCATGATAAAAACCCTTACCAAAGTGGGTACAGAGAGAACATATCTCAACATAATAAAAGCTACTTAATGACAAACCCACAGCCAATATAATGCTCGATGGTAAAAAGCTGAAAGCCTTCCTGCTAAATTCAGGTACAAGACAAGGATGCCTACTCTTACCTTTTCTAGTCAACATACTAGGAAGTCCTAGTCACAGCAATCACACAAGAAATAAAAGGCATTCAAATTGGAAAGGAAGAGGTAAAATGCAGATGGTGATATTATGTGTACATAAAACCCTGAAGACTTCACACAAAAACTACTAGAACTGATGAATGAATTCATCAAGGTAGCAGGACATAAGATTAACACAGAGAAATCAGTTGTACTTCTTTATACCAACAATGAAATAAGAAAGGGAATGTTAAAAAAAAAACTTTTAAAAATTTCACCCCCAAAATAAAAGACTTAGGATTAAACCTGACCAAGGAGGTGAAAGACTTATTTGCTGAGAACTATAAAACATTAATAAAGGAAACCAAAGATGATTCAAAGAAATGAAAGATACCTCATGCTCTTGGGTTGGAATAATTAATATTGTTAAAATGGCCATAGTTACCAAAGCAATCTATAGGTTTAATGTGATCCCTAAGTTACCAAAAGGTCCAATACTTTGACCACCTGATGTGAACAGCTGACTCATTGGAAAAGACCCTGATGCTGGGAAAGATGGAGGGCAAAAGGAGAAGGGAGTGACAAAGGATGAGATGGTTGGATGGCATCATCGACTCAATGGACATGAGTTTGAGTAAACTGTGGGAGATAGTGAAGAACGGAAAAGCCTGGTGTGCTGCAGTCTATGGGGTCACACAGAGTCAGACATGACTGAGCTACTGAACAACAAATCAGGTTACCCATAACATTAGGTCTCCTGCACTGCAGATAGATTCTTTACCAACTGAGCTACCAGGGAAGCCCAGAACTAGAACAGACAATCCTAAAATTCATATGAAACCATGAGAGACCCAGAATTGCCAAAACAATCCTGAAGAAAACAAATCAAGAGGTATAACCCTCCAGACTTCAGACAATACTACAAAGCTACAGTAATCAAAACATGATATTGCCACCAAAACAGACATATGGATCAACAGAACAGAATAGAGATCCCAGAAATAAACCCACACACCTATCATCAATTAATCTTCAGAGGAGACACATATATTCAGTGGAATGAAATAATCTTTTCAGCAAGTGGTGTTGGGAAAGTCGGACAGTTGCAATGTAAACCAATGAAGTTAGAATACACCATTGCATCATACATAAAAATAAACTCAAAACAGCTTGAAGACTCAAACGTAAGATGTAATACCATAAAGCTCCTAGAAGAGAACACAGGCAAAACAGTCTCTGATATAAATCATACCACTGTTTCCTTAGGCTCCCAAGACAATAGAAATGAAAACAAAAGTGAGCAGGACCTAATCAAATTTACAAGCTTTTGCACAGCGAAGGAAACCATAAACAAAATGCAAAAACAACCTACAGAATGGGAGAAAATACCTACAAATGATCCGACCAACTAGGGATTAATTTCCAAAATATACAAACAGCTTGTACAACTCAACAACAGCAACAACAAATCCCACTGAAAAATAGACAAAAGACCTAAATACACATTTCTCCAAAGAAGAAATACAGATAGTCAATCAGCATATGAAAAGATGCTCAACATGGCTAGTTTTTAGAAAAATGCAAGTCAAAGCTACAGTGAGGTACACCTCACAATGGACAGAATAACCATCATTAAAAATTCTGCAAAAGCAATGCTGGAGAGGATGTGGAGAAAAGAGAACCCTCCTACACTGTTGGTAGGAATGTAAGTTGATGAGCCACTGTGGAAAACATAGAGGTTCCTTATAAAACTAAAAATACAACTATCATATCATCCAGCAATCCCACTCCTAGGCATATATCTGGACAAAAATGTAATTCAAAAAGACATATACCCCTGTTAATAGCACTATTCACAACAGCAAAGGCATGGAAACAACCTAAATGTCCATTGACAGATGAATGGATAAAGAAGATATGGTGTGTACACACACACACACACACACACAGGATAGAAACAACTGAAATAGTGCCATTTGTAGCAACATGAATGCATCTAAAGATTATCATACTAAGTGAAGTCAGTCAGAAAGAGAAAGATAAATACCATATTATAATACTTATATGTGGGTTCTAAAATAAGACACAAATGAACTTATTTATGAAACAAACAGAATTGTGGACAAAGAGAACAGACTGGTGGTTGCCAAGGAGGAAGGGGCTTGAGAATAGATAGGCTGAGAGTTTGAGGTTAGCAGATGTAAGCTTTTATGCACAGAATGGATAAACAAGGTCGTACTGTATAGCACACAGAACTATATTCAATATCTGATGATAAACCACAGTGGAAAAAGAAACTTTAAAAATAATGTGTATAAAATGTATAGTTGAATCACTATGTGTACAGCAGTAATAAACACTGTACATCAACTATACTTAAAAAAAGTTTTAAAGGGATCAGAAATAAGTAGTATTCCTTGAGGAAAAAAAATCAAAATTCTATCAAGAAGACTGAGCCTTGGAAAAGAAATCTAGGCAGTACCTGATAGGAAAATGATAATTGAGACAATCAGTTCTTCTGCCAGAGCCTGGAAGGTAGATAATTAAAGAAGGCTATTTAAACAATTACTTCACTGATACACCTGAAGAAGGGAAAGGCTACCCATTCCAGTATCTAGCCTAGAGAATTCCATGGACTGCATAGTCCATGGGGTTGCAGAGAGTCACAGATGATTGAGCAATTTTCAGTTCACTCACTGACACAAGTGGTCTGTGCATTTCTGTCCTTCTAGGCAATTGCCTTTTGTTTTAATTTCCTCCTTTAATTAGTCCATTTACATATAGCATAGTGATATGTATGTGACTAGCAATAATTACTGCCAACATAGCTACAGTTCCCTTGAATAAGGTCATTAACTCAAGAGCAGCTCAGTGGTAGTCATCATTGTAATATTTAGTTAACAAATGAACAGAGATTGTGAACTTGTCCACTAGAAATGCTAAGAGCAGAATGCCACTCTAGGTCCTCTGGCTTCAGGTCCTATGCCATGTCCAGCATTCTCGATGACCCTATGATGGGGAAGTCATAGACGGTGAAGAACTTGTATTTCATGCCGAGGAGCTCAGAATTCTGCTAGACCTCTAGGAGGTCTTTAGAGGGTTCCGGTGAAACAGCGCTTCTCTGTGGAACCCGGAAGAACACCAGTGTTTAAAGAGCAGACAGAGAAGCCTATGGACAAAGCCTCGTTCAGTTCTATATATACCTGAAGTTAGGATCCACTGGCATCTCAGAGAAGGGATCAAAGTCTCCCCGAAAAATTCCACCAGAGGTAAAAGGCCTTACTTAATATATAACATCACCATTCTCCACTACAGGATAGTAACGTACTTGCTATCCCCCCTCAACCCTCCCCCCACCTCAATGTTTGGTATTAAACAAGAAAGCCAGTATTCACAGTGTATTTGTTCATTCAAATATGTTTCTCTTCTCCAGAAATGTAAGTGTTGTCTGAAATATAGTAACATTTATATTGATTCCACAGCTTCTATAAACTTTAAAACAATTAAAAAAAAAAAGAAATAATCAACCCTTACCTTGCAATCTTAAAAGTAATTCATCAGAGTAATCATTAAAGCTGTGAGCATGAGGTCTACCATTCCATTCTTCAGCTGCTAATGTTGCCTTCTCTGTACTTACTAGTGATGTGCCCCAGCTTCATTAGTGAGATTTTCACTGTTGGAAGTTAGGAAACTCTGCTTGGGAAAGAGAATAGGAAGAAGAAAAAAACCAATAAACTATTTAAGAATTAAATGGGCTGTAGCTTTCTTGTCTACTAACTGGTAGATATTACTAAGGTATTTCCCAATGCTATATATTCCTACCTGTATTTGATTTGCTGAGAAGTGATAGCAAATGTTGAGTCTGGGGCTTTGCCTACAATTTCCTCCTACTCAAGGCCATGTATACTATAGCATACATTAGCAAACATGAGAACATATGCTTTTATGAAATCCTGCTGACCAACTGATTTATAACCTTGTTTCTTTTTTTTTTTTAAACAGAGAAAAGTCTTTGCCGGAAGTGCAATGAAAACTGCAAGACGTGTACTGAATCTGACAACTGTACAGAATGCAGGGAGGGGTTAAGGTAAGAGAGTTAAAGATTTCACCCAGTAACATAGCCCAGAGACTTCTCAATAAATTTGAAAAAAAAAAAAAAAAGTAAAATAGGTAGCTCTCTTATAAGTCACCCTTGGTTTGACTCCCATTCAGACACTTGATCGCTATTTGCATTATCTCTATCATTTTATGTGAAAAATTGGATGCTACCTTGGCTTCGGAACATTTATAAGCCAAATAAAATTCTCTTTAGAAAAGATGGCTCAACTAAGAGTAAATAAATGGCCATTTGAGAGGCTTTCTTTGGGCTTTTTGACCAGAAGTGTATCAGTCAAGGATTACTGCGTAGGTAACATCAATGAATTATATTTAATCCCCCTGATTCATTCCTTTGATGGTCAGAACTATTCCCTTATCTTTATTATTTCTCTCCATATGGCCAATCATTGTCTTATCTTAAGCACCTCAGGCTGGTTCCATTATGCTGTGGTATGCACATAGATTTAATACCAGGGGACGTCATCCTTGAATGGATGAGACTTACTCATTGCTAAAGCCAGACAGTTGATAGATTCTCTGAGAGAATAACACCCAGCTCAAGTGAAGTAGGTATTCTCGATATCCTTAAAGAAGGTCAGATCATCCCATGCTGAATGAGGGGTTGGACTCTGTCTTTATTACATAAAGCTAGAATTCTGCTCCATTCCATCCCTTTTAAGAGTTCCCTGATGGCTCAGAGGGTAAAGCATCTGTCTGCAGTGCAGGAGACCTGAGTTTGATCCCTGGGCTGGGAAGATCCCCTGGAGAAGGAAAAGGCATCCCACTCCAGTATTCTTGCTTGGAGAATCCCTGGATGGAGGAGCCTCATAGGCTACAGTCCACTAGGTCGCAAAGAGTTGGACACGACTGAGCAACTTCACTTAGTACC
Organism: Neotragus pygmaeus; assembly: GCA_006410875.1. Taxonomy (NCBI): domain Eukaryota; kingdom Metazoa; phylum Chordata; class Mammalia; order Artiodactyla; family Bovidae; genus Neotragus; species Neotragus pygmaeus. The sequence continues at coordinate 384,115 of SJYV01019542.1, forward strand.
TCTAGTTCCACTTTTGATCAAAGGCATAATAATCAGGGTCCAGGCAGTCTAGGCAGGCAATCCTTTACATTAATTAATAGGGGAACATAATTTTTATTTCGATTAATTGATTATTTGTGGCTTTCTTTTTTCCCCCATAAATGCATTCAGTGTCCATTTGTTTTGCACCTTTCATCTCAAGACTTCAGTTTTGATAATTATCAGTCTAGTCAGCATCCTACTACTTTTTGGAGAAGAAGCAGACTGTTATAATTTTTAAAAAGGGAAGGTAAATGTGAGCTTAAATCTTTCTCTGCCATTTATCAGCTGCGTGATCTTGGTCAAGTCCGTTCACTCCTCTGAGCTTCAGTTTTCTCATCTATAAAAGAGTGATACTAACCTCAAAATTGCTGGATTATGATAAGGATTAATTGTGATAACATCTATAAAGCACTTATTCCAATATCTGACACTGAATTGGCCCATGAAAAATAAAAAGATCAAGATTATTTTCTATATTTCTTAGGGAACATCTTATAGAGTAAAAACTGTTCTCTAAGAGAAATGAGAGCCATATATATTAATTTTAAATACATGAGTAGCCACATTAAAAGGAGTAAAAAGATACAGGTGAAATTTATTTTAATGAAATCTTTAACCAAATATATCCAAAATATTATTTCAACATGTAATCAATATAAGACAATATGAAAGATAATCAGTGAGATATTCTATATTTTGTTTGTAGTGCCCAGTCTTCGAAATCTGGTGTGTATTTCACCCTTAAAGCATACCTCAATTAAGACTAATTTTGGGGGAATTACTTGATCTGTATATTGATTTTATAAAACTTTAGTTGAAGTAGATTTTAGATAGCCAAGTTGTTCTGCACTTATTTAAAAGTTTTCTGATAACTGAATCAAGTGCCAATTTGTAAGATTTAGAGTGAAATGAATGAAAATAAGATGTTAAATTCTGTGCCTTGGCCACCCTAGCCACATTTCAAGTGCTCTCGAGCCCACAGGTGCTAGCGCATGTGGAACGGCACACATCTAACTCAGCTGGCTCACCCCAGCATTAACCCAGTCCCGGGTTCGCTGACCGCGCCACCCCTGGAGTTTGGAAGTGGCAGAGTGCATCAGGGTTCCCAGTGGTGCTCTGCTGCACATCCCACTTAGCGCACTCCCTCCTCACACACTGCACCCTCTGTCTCCAGCTGAGCAAGTGCCAGCCTCAGAAGTAATTTCCTTCGTTAGAAAAACAAGGCAGCTTTAAAAAAAAAAAAAAACTTTGATAAGTTTATCAGTGGTCCTATTTCCTCCCACAAACAGATTCATCTGATGCACTGTCCCCTTTTTCCAGCTCTACCAAAAGGAAAGGAATTTTCTTTTACTGGCTTTTTAAATGACACCTCTCTGGCCAAAAGAGATCTATGAATGAAATACACTTTCTGTCTTCTCGAGGTTCCCTGTGTTTTTCTTAGGGGCTTCTAGGGTTGACCATTTTGCCTCAAAATACCTGTAAATTTTTAAATAGTGGCCAAGCAAACAGAAAAATATCTATGCAAAAAAAGAAAAATATCTATGCATAAAATACTAGAAGGATATAGATTAAAATGTGAACAGGACTGTTTGGGATTCTTTTCATCTACTTTGGTTTTGTTCTTTCCAAATTAAAGAGAAAAATAAATATATAAAAATATTTATATATATATATTATAAAAAATAAGGGGAAAACTAAATGTTAGTTTTTAATAGTATGATCCATATACAAAACACAGTCAAGTAACATGTGAATTGCAGCAATGTAGAGAAATGTATTTTCTATAAGAACACAGAAAGCATTTGACCCTGTTGCTTAGATACCCATTTTTTAGAACTGTCTACTGTGTGACATGGGATTATGGTAACAGTCTCATTACTGAGTTATTCCATGAGTAATGTTTGTATATTAAATGCTGTAAATTTTAGACATTTGTTTTTAAGAATCAATCTGTAGGCTATACAAAACCTTAAAGATGATTAAAAAATTAGAAGAAAAAAATACACATTCCTCATTCAACATTCTAGCAACATATTAGGCAATGCCTAAGAGTGCTATTTAGAGAAAATGTAGTACAGATAACCAAAAATACTAAATAATAATGTAACTAAGAAAAGTTGAGATGTTTGGTGAAGCAGCGATATAAATAAATAATTTTGCCAAATATTTCATTAGAGTTTAATAAATGAAGCAATAGAAGCAAAAGTATGTTAGGATTCTCTTGTTTTGGTCCAAGAACCAAAATCAGAAGCACTTAAAATTTTAAAAAGGCTATTCCTGGGAGTTTGAGCTAAGGGTTGGGCAGGATAGTTGTACCCTTCTATTCAGGTGTAATTCATTTTACCACGTATTCCTACAACACATACAGTTACAGAACAACATTTAAGTTTATTGTGGAGTAGGTCTAGGAGGTCTGGGATTGGTAGGCATATTGTTAGGTAAGGTGATTGTTTTGGTCCATAAAATACTTTTTAAAACCTCCAGGTTGTAAAATGTTGAGTAAAGAAAAAATGTGTCAGCCAGCCTAATAATTAAGAGGAATGTCCTCCAAACTTGCAGCACATGTATAGGCTACAGACTTATTACAGGCACAGAGAAGCATTCTAGGCATCAGGAGGAGAAAAAAAGAGGGTACCGGGGCTATTTCTCCTTCTTTGAATTTCTTCCAAATCCACTGACCTCTGGGGGAAACTACATGTGTTACATACGGCCTTGGGGAGTCGTGACTTCTTTGCCTGACCACAGCCGTCTGTGTTTCCAGCCTGCAGGGGTCCCGGTGTGCCGTCACCTGTGAGGACGGATGGTACTTCAACGGCCAAGACTGCCAGCCCTGCCACCGCTTCTGCGCCACCTGTGCTGGTACCTCCTCCCCCACGCCTCTTATTTATTCCTCTAGCTCTGGTTTGGCTTTCATTTGTCTGTCTTTATCCATCAGTCATGCACACCCTCTTGGTAGTTTTTTTTAATTAGACTTACTTTTCTAGCTTTACTGAGGCATAACTGACAAATATTATATACTTTAAGATGTACGTCTGATGTTTTGATATATATAATACAAGGTAATTAACATATTCATCGCCTCGCATAGTTTGTGTGTGGTGAGAACACCTAAGATCAACTCTCTTAGTTGAGTCTTGAGTATACAATACAGTATTAACTATAGTTACCATGGCATACGTTAGATCTCCAGAACTTACTCATCCTGCGTAACTGACACTGTACCCGTGGATCCAGGTCTCATTTCCCCACCCCAGGTCCTTGACAGCCTCCCTTCTACTTCTGCTTTCATAAGTTTGACTTCTTTTTTAGATTCCACATTTATGTGAGATCATGAGGTATTGTTCTTTTCCTATCTGGGTTCAATTTTAAATGTAACAGTAGGACTCAAACTTCTGTGTTGAAAATACGTTCGAAGGAGGCCAAGGGTAGACGCAAGATGTGTGGNGTAAGGCCTCCCCAGACAGCCATTTTGCCTTTTTGCATTTCTTTTTATTGGGAAAGGTTTTGATCACCACCTCCTGTACAATGTTATGAACCTCCATCCATAGCTATTCAGGCAATCTATCTATCATATCTGATCCCTTGAATCTATTTGTCACTTCCACTATAAGGGATTTGATTTAGGTCATACCTGAATGGTACCGTGGTTTTCCCTACTTTCTTCAATTTAAGTCTTAATTTGGCAATAAGGAGTTCATGATCTGATCCACAGTCAGCTCCTGATCTTATATTAAGTTGGTACTAAAATAATTGCAGTTTTGAACCATGAATTTTAAATCATTGCAACTAGGCTCAAACACATCTTTATTAATTAAAATAGGAACAATTACAATCAATGCATTTTTGCCAATGAAGAATTAATTTTTTTATTTCTGTAGTATGAAAATCCATGCTTCAGGATTTGATGAATTCTTGGAAAGCATTTTTTGCCTTCTACTGGTTGTAGAGGCAGTTTCCCTGCAAAAATGTTGTCGACATGCTTGAAGAAGTGGTAGGTAGTTGGCAAAAGATTGGGGGAATATGGCAGATGAGGCAAAATTTTGCAGCCCAATTTGTTCAACTTTTGAAGTGTTGGTTGTGCAACAGGCAGTTGGGCGTTGTCATGGAGAAGAACGTTGTCATGGAGAAGAACTGGGTGCATTCTGCTGACCAATGCTGGCTGCAAGCATTGCAGTTTTCAGTGCATCTCATTGGTTTGCTGAGCACACTCCTCAAATGTAATGGTTTTGCCGGGATTCAGAAATCTGTAGTGGATCAGACTGCCAGCAGACCACCAAACAGTGACTGTGACATCTTTTGGCATAAGTTTGGCTTTGGAAAGTGCTTTTGAGTTTCTTCTCAGTCCAACCACTGAACTAGTCATTGCTGGTTGTCATATAAAATACATTTTTTGTCACACTTCACAATCCAATAGAGAGATGATTTGTTGCTATTGCATAGAATAAGAGAAGATGACACTTCAAAATGACGATTTTTTAAAATTTTTGGTCAGCTCATGTGGCACTCACTTACCAAGCTTTTTCACCTTTCCAATCTGCTTCAAATGCCAAATGGCTATAAAAGAGTCGACTTTGAGTTCTTTGGCAACTTATCCTGTAGTTGTAAGAGGATCAGCTTTGATAATGGTTCTCAATTGGTCAAGATCAACTTCCAATGGCCAGCCAACACATTCCTCAACTTCAAGGCTCTCATCTCCTTTCCAAAACTTCTTGATCCAGCACTGTACATTCATTATCCATTCCTGGGCGAAATGCATTGTTCATGTTGCAAGTTATTTCCATTGCTTTATGACCCATTTGAACCTGAATAAAAAAACTGCTCAAATTGGCTTTTTGTCTAACATCATTTCTATAGACAAAAGCAAGTATGAAATAAAAGCAAGTAATAAGCCATTAGCAAAAAAAATAAATAAGTAAAGCAAGAAATGTGCATAAGAATGTATTCCAATATCAAATGGCAAAGTTCAACACTGCTGCTGCTGCTGCTAAGTCGCTTCAGTGGTGTCTGACTGTGCGACCCCATAGACGGCAGCCTACCAGGCTCCTCTGTCCCTGGGATTCTCCAGGCAAGAACACTGGGGTGGGTTGCCATTTCCTTCTCCATTGCATGAAAGTGAAAGTGAAGTTACTCAGTCGTGTCCGACTCTTAGCGACCCCATGGACTGCAGCCTACCAGGCTCCTCTGTCCATAGGATTTTCCAGGCAAGAGTACTGGAGTGGGTTGCCACTGCCTTCTCCAAAAGTTCAACACCGTAAAACCACAATTACTTTTGCACCAACCTAAATAAGAAACATGAGAGAGAAGCTCTCCCACCATGAAAGAACATAGCAAGAAGATGATCATCTGTAAGACAGAAGAATCCTAACCAGGAGCCAAATCAACCAGCACCTTGATCTTGGATCTCAGAACTATGAGAAATAAATGTCTGCTGTTTGTCACCCAGTTTTATGATGTTTTCTTCCAGTAGCCTGAGCAGACTAAGCCAGATATCATATTTAAAGTGCTAAGAGAAAATAAATGCCAACACCAGACTCTACACCCAGAAAAAATATCTGAGAGAGAAATAAAGGAATTTTTCAGGTGTTGTTGCTAGCAGACTTGCATTAAGAAAATACTAAAGGGACTTCTTCAGGCAGATAGAAATGTACAAAAGAATCAAGGGCAACAGAAAGGATAAATATATGGGTAACACAAAATGTCTATTGACTAGAAAAAAAAACTATGTATTGTGTGACTTTCTGCACATGTAAATTAAAATGCATACAATAATGATACAAGAGGCAAGAAGGAGGGAAATTGAGTTAAAAGATTTTAAGGCCCTAACATTATCAGAAAGTAGCAATGATACTAATTAATAAAAGATTCTTTAAAAGAGCATTTGTAACATTTAAAGGAATCACTAAAAAAACAGCAATATATATGTATGCGTGTGTGTGTGTGTGTTTAAAAAGCTAACAGAGTGAAAATGGTAAAAAAAAAAAATAATTTTTAAAGCATAAAACTAAGGGGAAACGGAAAATAAAGTAGATTAAACAAACAGAATATAAATAGTAAAATAGTGGGCATAAACACAAATAGATTAGAATAATTCATCCATTGTAAACAATTTAATTAGAAATCAAAGATTGGAGGAACTCCCTGGTGGTCCAATGGTAAGGACTTGGTGCTTTCACTACTGGGTCCAGCTTCTATCCCTGGCTGGGGATCTAAGATCCCCCAAACCACATAACACAGGGGGGAAAATCAAAGACTGGGCATAGACTTCTGGGTTGGCATGATAAAGACCTCCAATATTTTACTCCTTCATAAACACAGAGAACACTGGCAAAACATTATCAAAAGGAACTTTTTCAGAACTCTAGAAAGTAGCCAATATGAGACTAATATGAGAAATACCTGTTCAAGAAAAGCAGCTAAATCCAGGAAGGACAGTGAGCTTTGTGGTGTTTTAACTTACCCTGTTCCTACCCCCACCTACTCTCCGTCGCTATGTGAACCTTAAAAGTCAGCAGGCTCACAACCGCAGGACCTTTAAACAGCCACCTAGCAGCCACAGAAAGGCAGAGAATGTTTGAAGTGCCTCCCAAGAATCCAGTCCTAGAGAACTGAGAGTATCTGACCTTTCTGGAAAATCCCTAGGAAACCCCATTCATAAGCCTTCTCTCAATTGACCTGACTCAGAGCTTGCTCACTGGGCATGTGTCAGAAGCAGTCAGAGGCAATTAACTAACATTACACCTGCCTCAGCTGGCAAGACTTCATTGAGCCAAACAAGAATGGGCCAAAAATGCTAAAGGAAAATGTGGGGAATGAGATGCCCATAAGAGACTTTGAACAGCTCCAATGTTCATTGGAAGGACTGATGCTGAAGCTGAAACTCCAATACTTTGGCCACCTGATGTGAAGAACTGACTCATTTGAAAAGACACTGATGCTGGGAAAGATTGAAGGCAAGAGGAGAAGGGGATGACGGAGGATGAGATGGTTGGAGGGCATCACCAACTCAATGGACATGAGTTTGGGTAAACTCTGGGAGTTGGTGATGGTCAGGGAGGCCTGGCGTGCTGCAGTCCATGGGGTCACAAAGAGTCAGACACGACTGAGCGACTGAACTGACCTGAACTGAACTGAATATTCCTTGAATCTAGAAGGTCATGCTCATGGGCAGTGCTGCATGCATGCCTGAGAAATATCTGAGAATTCTCTAACCTCTGGTTGACCTTGGGGCTCTGCACAAGCAGGACATGGAAAGAGCCACAGAACTGTAAATTACTGGAACATTGATGGTATACCCCATCACATACACAGAATTCCTTGGTAAAAGCTGAGGTAGTTACAGGTTCAAGGCACTTAAGGAAATCTTTGCCTAATCATTAGATGAGCATTAAGCTAACTAAACAGAAGCTCCACTTGCCATTCACAACAGCAAAAAAAAAAATCTTAACAGAATATGTCTAGTAAAGTCACTAAACAAACAGAAACAATGACAATAATAAGCAACAACAAATGTTGTGGGGAAGGGATGAATCTAACGTCCAAAGTTGCCATATTATATTATTTTATAGTTCAGTTGCTCAGTCGTGTCCAATTCTTTGCGACACCATGAATCGCAGCATGCCAGGCCTCCCTGTCCATCATCAACTCCCGGAGTTCACTCAGACTCACGTCCATCGAGTCAGTGATGCCATCCAGCCATTTGACCCTCTGTCGTCCCCTTCTCCTCCTGCCTCCAATTCCTCCCAGCATCAAAGTCTTTTCCATTGAGTCAACTCTGCATGAGGTGACCAAAGTACTGGAGTTTCAGCTTTAGCATCATTCCTTCCAAGGAAACCCCAGTCTGAATTATTTTAAATGCCCACTATTCACCAAATGCCCACTATTCAACAACAAATGACAGGACCAAAGAAACAAGTAAATATAGCCCACATACAGGAAAAGAAGCACCCAATAAAAACTATTCCTGAATAAGCCCAGATGTTGATCTTACTACACAAATCCTTTAAATTAGCTATTGTAAATATGTTCAAAGAACTAAAATGATCATATCCAGAGAATGAATGAAAACTTTGAGTTCAATATCTCACTGAAAAGGAAATAGAAAGAAACAAATTACTTAAAACAACCCAAATAGGAAATGTAGAGTAAAAAAATAGGAAGACTGAAATGAGAAATTCACTAGAGGGTTTCAACAGCATATTTGATCTGCCAGGAGAAACAATTAGCAAGCTTGAAAGTATGTCTAGTGAAATGACATAAAGAACAAAAAAAGAAAAACAATAAAGAAAAATTAACAGAGCTTCAAAGACCTGTAGGACAACATCAAACTCACCAACAGATGCATAATGTGAGTTCTGGAAAGAATATAGATGAAAACATCCTCAGTAATATCCTAGCAATCGAAAGTCAGCAGCAGATAGAAGGATAAAACACTGACTGAGTGGGTTTCATCCCAGGAATGCAAGATTGATCTAACATCAAAAAAATCAACCAATACACAGTATTCCAAAAATAAGGGGAAAGGAACCACATGATCATCTCAATAGACACAGAAAAAGCATCTGACAAAATCCAACACTCTTTCATGGCAAAACATTAAATAAACTAAGAAAAGGAAGGAACTTCTTCAGTCTGATAAAGGGCCATGCCATGCATGTGTGCTAGGTTGTGTCTGACTCTTTGCAACCCCATGGGCTGCAGCCCACCATTCTCCTCTGCCCATGGGATTCTCCAGGCAAGAATACCAGAGTGGGTTTCCAAATTCCTCCTCCAGGGAATCTTCCCGACCCAGGGACTGAACCTGTGACACCTGCACTGGCAGGCAGACTCTTTACCACTGCGCCACCTGGGAAGACAGGGCATCTAGGAAAAACCCACAGCCAGCATTATACTTCCTCGTGTCTCAGACGGTAAAGAATCCGCCTGCAACGTGGGAGACCTGGGTTCGATCCCTGGATTGGGAAGATCTCCTGGAGGAGGGCATGCAACTCACTCCAGTATTCTTGCTTAGAGAATTCCATGGACAGAGGAGCCTGGTGGGCTACAGTTCAAAGAGTCACAAAGAGTCAGACATAACCGAGCAACTAAGCACAGCACAGCATCATACTCAGAGGTGAAAGACTGAATATTTTCTCCTAAGATGAAGAACAAGACAAGTTTGTTCATTCTTGCCACTTCTACTCAATAATATACTAGAGTGACTCAGTTCAGTTCAGTCACTAGAGTGATTAGGCAATCGCTGGAGTGATTAGCAAAAAAAATAAAACAAAATTCACTCAGATTGGAAAAGCATATATAAATTATTTCTATTGACAGATTTGATCTTGNTTGGTAGGCATATTGTTAGGTAAGGTGATTGTTTTGGTCCATAAAATACTTTTTAAAACCTCCAGGTTGTAAAATGTTGAGTAAAGAAAAAATGTGTCAGCCAGCCTAATAATTAAGAGGAATGTCCTCCAAACTTGCAGCACATGTATAGGCTACAGACTTATTACAGGCACAGAGAAGCATTCTAGGCATCAGGAGGAGAAAAAAAGAGGGTACCGGGGCTATTTCTCCTTCTTTGAATTTCTTCCAAATCCACTGACCTCTGGGGGAAACTACATGTGTTACATACGGCCTTGGGGAGTCGTGACTTCTTTGCCTGACCACAGCCGTCTGTGTTTCCAGCCTGCAGGGGTCCCGGTGTGCCGTCACCTGTGAGGACGGATGGTACTTCAACGGCCAAGACTGCCAGCCCTGCCACCGCTTCTGCGCCACCTGTGCTGGTACCTCCTCCCCCACGCCTCTTATTTATTCCTCTAGCTCTGGTTTGGCTTTCATTTGTCTGTCTTTATCCATCAGTCATGCACACCCTCTTGGTAGTTTTTTTTAATTAGACTTACTTTTCTAGCTTTACTGAGGCATAACTGACAAACATTATATACTTTAAGATGTACGTCTGATGTTTTGATATATATAATACAAGGTAATTAACATATTCATCGCCTCGCATAGTTTGTGTGTGGTGAGAACACCTAAGATCAACTCTCTTAGTTGAGTCTTGAGTATACAATACAGTATTAACTATAGTTACCATGGCATACGTTAGATCTCCAGAACTTACTCATCCTGCGTAACTGACACTGTACCCGTGGATCCAGGTCTCATTTCCCCACCCCAGGTCCTTGACAGCCTCCCTTCTACTTCTGCTTTCATAAGTTTGACTTCTTTTTTAGATTCCACATTTATGTGAGATCATGAGGTATTGTTATTTTCCTATCTGGGTTCAATTTTAAATGTAACAGTAGGACTCAAACTTCTGTGTTGAAAATACGTTCGAAGGAGGCCAAGGGTAGACGCATGATGTGTGGAGGCAACCTCTTGATAATTTTAGTGTAAATGCTGGAGAAGCGTGGAGCTCTTCTGACAATCATCATGCATTCTCAAAAGTCAGTCATCAGCAGCCTAACCTCACTGAAAACTTAAAACATCCCAGTGATACCTCCTTTGCTTTCAAAAGAGGTTTGATGTTTTTTTGGCAAATGGGTTCAATCTAAAACTGAAGGCTTTTCCCCCAGAGAACATAAGGAAAAGTACAAATGTTACAGTTCTCAAAATTGCACCCTATTAATGCCATTTTCACCAATTATGCAAAAAGCAGCCCGCTGTGCAACCTTTTCTGAGGCTTTGTTTCTGTTTCCTGCATTTGTCTTGCTTTTAAGGAGCAGGCGCTGACGGGTGTATTAACTGCACAGGGGGCTACTTCATGGAGGAGCGGAGATGCGTGCAGAGCTGTAGTATCAGCTACTACTTTGACCACTCTTTAGAAAATGGATACAAATCCTGCAAAAAGTAAGTGGATCCCACCCCATTTAAGCTCCAGTGTTTGGCAACTGGATTCCTTATTTGACTACCTTCATAAACAATATGAAACATACAATTATTAATGAAAAATAAGGTGCAAACATTTACCGATGGACACCAACACTCTGCAGCTTTAAACCCAACTGATTTTTGTGTGTGTGCCTCAGGAGCACTTTAAAACCTCTAAAGTTGTATTTCTGTTTCAAGTGCATGCTCTCGCTTCTTTAAAATCAGTCTACCTGCTAGGTTTTCTTTAATGTTGTCAATTAAAGCAATTCATTTAAGAAAATATTTTTGTGGCATCTTCAAAGGGAGAATTAAATTTAAGATGTTAAGAGATTGACAGTAAACACATCTTTTCCTGTGCCTGATGTGTGAAAGGATGATACATTGTACATTCTCCTCATAGATGTGATGCCAGCTGTTTGACATGCAATGGTCCAGGGATCAAGAACTGTACGAGCTGTCCCAGTGGGTATCTCTTAGACTTAGGAATGTGTCAGATGGGGGCCATCTGCAAGGACGGTGAGTACAACTACTTATTTTGATCTTCTGAGAACCGTGTGATCCTTCCATGTTAAGGTCTAATATATATTTCTACTTGAAAATATTAACTATCAAGCATGTCTCAGGTAAGACATGCTGATGTCTTGTTGGTGTTCCTTGAACTTATACCCTCAACGGGTTTAGTTTTCTGGTTGTTTTAACTTGCAAAAAGAACTAAAGCATCCCTTTACGAAGATGGCACTAGCTAATTTTTCTTAATTAGTAGACCTTGTTCTTGAAAACTTTAGAGCTTCAGGTTCAGAACAAAATTCAGCAGAAAGTAAAGAGAATTCCCATATATCCTCTGACCACGCTGACCACACATACACACATACTCACTATCAGTATCCCTCACCAGAATGATATGTTTGTTACAGTTGATGAGCCAACACTGACAAATCATTGTCACCAAAATCTACAGTTTACATTAGAGTCCACTTTTGGTGTTCTATGAGTTTGGACAAATGTATAAAGACAAGTATCCACCACCGTATCCACCACACCACCCCACCACCACAAGTATCCATCATTCAGATCACCCTTAACTACCCTGAAAATCCTCTGTGCTCTGCCTATCCCTTTCCTTCTTCCCTCCCCCTGGAAACCACTAATTTTATTTTCACTGTCATCATAGATTTGACTTTTTCAGAGTGGCATATAGTTGGAATCATACAAACACTAAAAAAGGCTACATATTGTATTGTTTTCCAATCTTCCATCATATGTACTTTTTGCTAGATTTGTACCTTGCTTTCTGCTCTAAGCATTAGATAAATGCTCTGCTATGTTTTTACAAAATCTTCAGAAACTTCACTTTTTTTTTATTCTTTTTTTTTTTTAACTTTACAATACTGTATTGGTTTTGTCATACATTGACATGAATCCTCCACGGGGGTATACAAGCTCCTAATCCTGAACCCCTCTCCCACCTCCCACCCCATATCATCTCTCTGGATCATCCCTGTGCACCAGCTCCAAGCATCCTGTATCCTGTATCGAACATAAACTGGCGCTTCGTTTCTTACATGATAGTATACATGAGAAACTTCACTTTTAATAACAGCTTAACAGTCTGTCTTGTGGATATGCCACATTTTAATGCCACGCTCCTCTCACTTGGATTGTTTGTAATTGTGATATGTAAACAACAATCAAACAGAATCTAAATCTTTTATTAAGCCACGATAGATAGGCATTTATCTAATAGATAAAACAATTACAGATTGGTTCTGATGCTAATATCGGTCAATTTTTCTATTCATTGCACCAGTAGTTCTCAAGCAAAAGGCCAGGACCCCACACCTTCCCCCAAGATTCATTTAAATTGGTCTCGGGGTAAAGCACTGATAGCTTTAGAAGCTTCTGAAGTGTTTTTAATGTGCAGCCATTCCCTCTGATAATTTGGCAAATGCCAGGTTCTCTCGTTTTCTAGCTTCTGCCATTTCCCTATACATAAAATGAATGAATTTAAATTATTCCAATCCCAATATCTTATAAGCTTTGACTCTAGATATAATTTGTGCAGAGAGGACTCTTAAATTTGTGCCTAGACTTTATGCACATGTGCATCTCAACAATGTAGAAATAAAATGTTTGAACCATCATTGTTCTAAACATCTTGGACTGTTAGGGAAATAGGAAAATAAAAAGCGATGCATTTGGAACAGTTTTCCCTGATAAAATCATTTCCCTGGGTTTAATCTTTGTGTTCCTTTGAATGGTTCCTCTTCTGGAAATTTCACAAGAGGCAGAAGAGTGCTATGGCTGGGAGAATGTAGATTCAGAAGTCAGAATGCATCATTCTTATCTAGACTCCAGACCTTGGACAGGTTATGAGTTTTTTGGGGCCTCACTGCCCTCATCTATAAAAATAAAAAGGCTAATACTGTTGCCCTCATATGGTTATCTGATAACTTCCCATTAGGAATCTCAAACAACAAAGATATCTGAGCATGTGATGGCACCAATAGGGAAATCATTTATGCTCTCATATCCACAGAGCGTCTAAGTGACTTTGCATCTTCATAGCTCTTCTAATGTATGATTGACCTGGCAGGGACAGGCAGACCTGCTCAGGCTCTGCATTCAGACTTTTCATGGCCAGGGCTACTTCTCACCACACAACACTCAGGTAAGAAGACTGGGAGTGATAGCACCCCAGATACCATGTAAGTATTACTTTCTAGTTATCAGCCAGTGATCTTTACCCTCACGTTAAAAGCTGATCCCCCTCTATTTGAATATGATCAGAATTTTTCTTAGTTAGTAACTGAAAAACCAAGCAAGATTTTTAAGCCATTGACCCAAAAGATGCACTATGACTTGAGAGGTTCACCCATAGTACTTGGTAACAGGCATTTCAAGGTTTGTGATCTTTAACTGCTTTCCCTAAACCATGGTAAGCACGGGATCATTTATGCCAGTGGCACTTTGGTAAAAGGAGTGTCAGGATTGTGGGCAAAAGTGGAAAATGAAGAACCATGATTTGTGATGAGTCCATTTTCAAGTAGATTAAAGAATGAGATCACTGACAGCTCACCAGGCTTTTCAATCACATGGTAATCACCATGTGCTGTTAGGGATGTGTTATTATTTTCTTTCAACTGTCATATTTCAGTGATTCTAAGACATACTTTTTTATTATATTTTAATAGCTCTGGAATCAGATGCATCTTATAATTTGTGGCAGCTTACAACTGCTTTGATCCACAGGTTGATGTGATGTAGTTGTCATCACCTGTGACTTAGTCACAGACATATCTAGTCAACTGAGGCACATGATCACTCCTACTTATGTGGCATTTAATTGCACTTCCTAATAGCTTCAAAAAGTTAAACTATGTCTCAGTATTCAAAGGAAGAGTTATTACCGAAGCCCAGAAAAAAAACAGCATGTTATGCAAATACTTTAATAAGCATAAAACTAATATGCTAATTGACAAAAGGTTATAGTGTCACCATTTAATAAGAATTTTTCTTGGCAGTACTTAAAAAAGTGGTGTATCTGAAATCCAGTGTCTTAGACTCAATGAAATACAGTATAAATAACTGTATATGCTCTGCTGTAGGTAATTCCAGAAAGAAAAATCCTCACTTGTATTATTATTGATTTCTAATTTATTCTTTTTCTAATCTTTTTTCCTTTTCATAAATGGATACCAATCACATTTACCGCTGGACTGCAAAACAATGCTTCTTGAAAAACAATGCTGTTGACTGAAATCACTTTGGGTGGATCAAATTTTCCTCCTGTTGACTGCTCCCGAATGATCCCTTCCAATCCCCCCAATCTGCCTCTCTGGCCAATCACAACCTTCTTCCATGTGTGTCCATCATGCTGCTCTCGTCCTCAACTTCCCCTGTCTCTTGCTGAATTCCTGGAAAAGCAACGGAAGAGTCCTGGGCGGAAGGAGGCTTCTGTATGCTAGTGAAAAAGAACAATCTGTGCCAACGGAAGGTTCTTCAACAACTGTGCTGCAAAACATGTACATTCCAAGGCTGAGCTGCCATCCTAGATTTCTTTGTTCCTGTAGACTTATAGATTACTCCATATTATTATTAAAAAGAAAAAAAAAGCAAAAAAAAAAAAAAAGCAAGCCACCTCTCTCTTTCTTGCTCTCTTTTTCTCTCTCGCTCCAATTTGTGCAGGGAGATGGTGAACTGTTTTGTCAGAACTTAAATGGAAAAAGAAATAAACCTACAACAAGCCTACCTTTTATAACTGGGTGTTTAGTGCTAAACAGCCAGAACCACAGAGACAGTATTGTATGACCAAAGCATCTGATGCCAAAATTTGACGTTAAAGTAATGATTTGATTTCCTGCCCTGTTTTTGAAGGTCCATTTTTTTGTTTGTTTTGTTTTTGCCTTTTGCATTTACTTGCTTGCTTCCCCCTTTGAGATGCCTAAAAATCCCTTTCAAAAACATCACAAGAGCAGACATAGATCAAAATGAAATAGAAAGCTCTTGCATCCATCATTTTTCATGCTTGAGTCCACTGTTGGGGGAAATGGCAGAAAACTGGACCTAAGGGCATTAAGAACATCCCACAGAGTTGTGTTCAGTGTCATTTGTCTTGGTTTTTCACAGCTGGCCATTGATACTTTCCACACATAATTTACTTCATGCATTATGTGCTGGTTTTGGCGTTATGCCCACTTGATAAGTCTGCTCCACTGGTTTCATCAGATAGACTTGCTGCTACTGGCTTTTCCATGGTAGATTCGGTTATTTTACATACAGCTGGTCAAATGGGATTGCTCTGCATAGTCAAATTGGTGATGGACAGAATGCAAAGATTCACAGAATAGCTGAGACTGATCCAGCTCCCCCCAAATCCAGAGTGTTCACTCGTAAACCCTGCACATGCTCTTGGTGCTATTCAGCCATTACCCCATAGCATTTTTTTAAGGCCATCAGAAATTCCCCATGTGTTGTAGTGGAAAGTGTTTTGGATATGTTGAAGGAAATTTCTTCCTAGAGTCAAAAGTTTCTAAAAGGTCCTGTATTTTTTAAGAAATGGAATTTATTTAAATAATATTTAAGCCTGTGCCCAAGTTGGCGGGGTAACATTTTTCAATGGTGCTTATTAGAAGTGTTTTTTCATCTTATCATTTTAAGAAAATAAAACTGGAAATGGAATATGGGCAGCATGATTGTACCCTCCTGGTTCTGTTCTTTCCCCACTCCTCTGTCGCTCTATAACCATGCTGATAGACCTGTCCACTGAATGTCAATGAGACCATCTGTTTTCCTGGAAATATACTCACTGGTTTTCTGTGAGTCCCCAAACACATCCTGGAATCTAGCAGACTGACTTATGTGAATACTCTTTGGATCAGTGGTCAGAAATGAGGAAGCTTGATAGATCTTTTTATAACTCTTGGGTTTCTCTATTTAGGAGAGCAGAGACTAATATCAAGTTTCTTCATGTTTCATATCAAAGCTCCATTGGTGACCTCATTTGCTTTCAGAGTGACCAGCCATCTTGCAGGCTTTAGGCTTCGGACAGCCTCACTTCCAAGATGAGAGGAGGAATGATATCAATATGGGTTATCCCGGGAAATGGATGCTAAGGTCCCCATCCAAGAAGCAAGCTAGTAAAAAGGCCTACCTTGAAATTTTGTATTCCAAGACATCAAAGTTAACATTTAACCCAAGATAAATAATGAGTACAAAGTCTAATGACCCTTTTAATAGCACTGCAGTGATCCTAAGTCATGTAATGATTCATATATAACTAGGGGATCAACTGATTTTGTTGAGTAATTTTTCCTCTTCATAACACTGCAGGCCCTTCTGACCTGAAGAAAGCAAGTTAGTGCTGGGTCTGGCAGGTCGAGTCTTATATTTAAAGTCGCAGTCTCTTAAGTGGACAAAAGTAAGTGAGAGCCTGCCAAGTAGATGGTGAAACCAGATCTGCCTGCAGAAGAATCCATTTAACTGAACCCGCCCATAATATTTGAGGCACAAAGTTACTATGAAGGGAAAAATAAAAATGATGTCTGTGTTCTTAGACAAATAACCATCAATCTGACAGTCAAACCATTGGGGTCCACCAACATGTGTTCCATTTCTCACTGACCATGCAGGCACACATTGTGGAAATACTGGTTTAACTACTAGTGGTTACTGCCTCGTTTATCTACAGAATATTATTAACTAGAACATAATGCTTTCAAAGTTTAAGTTAATGTTATATATTATGTATAAATATATATATTCATAATGAGATATATGTAATGGATAGTACAAAGTTTGGAGACTTAACAAATACTCTAACCTAGAGCCAGAAGTCCTATTTTCTGTTTTCTTCTGTCTTTTCATTAGTGATCCATTGTTAAATCCAAATTCACTTTTACTGAAAAATACTGTACATGTGTAAAATGTTCAGTTGTTTTTTTGTAAAATATAGTAGAATGGTTGTAATTGATACTGGCCAAAATCAATGTTATTCCATATTTTATTTTTTCTATTAAATTAACCTAAGTTCCTGTTTATTTGATCTGTTCATAACCATGTGCAAACATCTCTGAAAGGGTGAGGTCATGAGAAACTTCTGTTTCCATACAGAAGCTGAATATGGAAGAAAGGGTGGAGGTGAATGGAACATATAAATAAGATTGGGAAGAAAGGGTGAACAGAGGTGGGAACTGAAAAAAGGAGAATGCAACAGCAATAGAAGAAAGGAACAGTTTAGGTTTGGTCATAAATGACTGTTAAATCCCATTTTTAGTAAGCAGGTTGTGAAAAAATCTACAAAAGCTTGGTGCAGTTGCTACTGCATTGTACAGACGCAATGTCCAGTGAAAGAGCATCTGGACCTGCTCTTTCCCTGGCTTCCCCCAGGGCATGGACTACTGCCCGCCTACCTGTGGGTGTAGGAAAGGGTGAGGACCATGGTGCTGGACACAAAGAGGTGGGGAGTGTGAAAGGTGTTATAGAAGATGGCCTATTCAGTTGGCTGATATCCTGTGCATCCTTCTCCCTGGCTGTATCATATCCCTGTGGCTGTATCCCTGGACGCCTAGAAGATGACTTTGTCTAAAACTAGTCTCTAGTACATGCCACAGGGTAGAACTGTATAGTTAGCAAATAAACAACCATGGATCACAGACCTTTGTGAACCCTGCTTGTGATGGTCACTAGCCCTGAAGGTGCAATGCCCTGCCTTTTGCAAAAAAAGAAATGAGAAATCAACAGAAGTGACACACATATTCAGCTCTGATTAGGTTTAAAGATTTGGGGATACAAAAAGGTATAAGAAAGAGCTTCTGTTGCCATGAATTCCCGTTACAGAGATAGGGAGAAACTAATTTTATTGACCATTTACTATGTGCTGTACAATATGGGAATACAGAGTGTGTGTGTGTCTGAGTGTGTGTGTGTGTGTGTGTGTGTGTGTGTGATGACTAAGTTCAGTTCAGACAGGTAGAAATCCCTTTGAATTGGATTAGTCAGGTGTTTCTTAGAGCAGTTTAGACTGGTATTGGATCTTGGAGGATGGCTGAGGCTTAACTAAGCAGATGGAACGAAATCAGGAGGAGTATCACCAGCAAATCTGCTGCCCAAGAGTTGTTCAGGGAAGCAAGTCGATTGTTCTAATGGTTTTAACTAATTACCCCATTGCTACAAAGAACAGTAATTCAAGATGTGATGGATCAGTTAAGAAGAACAGACATTTTTACATTTTCCATAAAATGGATAGTGTGCCCATTCTTTTCAATTTTCATCCCCATGGAAGACCTTACTATTCATTAATATCCATCCCTGGACTGATGAGCACTCTCTCCCCTTTCAGCCAGTATTAGAGCTCCATCATCATGATACTCATCTCTTCTATCAGACTCCTCATTTCCACACAGTAATCTACTCTTCATTTTGAGGAATTTGCAAACTGAGTGCTTCACCGAGAAGGGAAAGTAACTGTTGTAGTAACTGCTAAGTTAAAATTTCTCCATCAAGTGATCAACACTATAGGCACATCTGAGTATGTAAGTATTTAACATCCCCTCATGTAGAAAAAATATCATGCAGCTTAAATGTACGTGAGCATGCATTCTTAACTTCTTTCATGTGATCATTCAGCTTCACACAAGGGGCAGTGACAGACAGCAATTTGACAATTAGAGAAAACTGGAGGCAATTTTCTAATACAAAATGGGAGGGGAACGCAAAGGCCAGCTGCAGTTCGACCTCACCTGTCCCAAGCTGGGCCTGGGCTCCAAACTTAGTATGTGTCAATGACAAGTATAAACCATTTCTCTTCGCTGGTAGATGTCCATTTCCAAAGTTATTTTTGTTAAAACCCATAAAATCTGAAATTCCTGGCGGAATATTTTGGAGCCACTGACAAATTTAGCAAGGCATAGCCAAGATGGACTCAATTTCACTATGGCTCATTGGAGCAATTTGGCAATAGCATTGGGGCTATAAACCATAAAATCATGTTTCTTCTTCATCATGAGAGGCAAAGATCTGGCCCAAAGTCAATTCTTGGGCAAGAAGGATACAGCTGTACAGCATCACTGAGTCTCCTAGGGCAAGTTTGGGACCTGGGAACTCCAGCTGTTCCTTCCTACCTTCTTCCTATAAGAGACTTAGAAAGATGTTTAACTGTCTAATTGCTGAAGGATTTTCTTGCAAGATTTCTTCTCTAAAGGGCCACTGTTGAGTCCCTCACCACAATAATTGTTGCAGCTTTTGGCTTTTTCCAGGTCAGATGCCAGGCAACAAAAGATATTTTGCATCTCTACTTCTAGAAATTTATAGAAACATTCCCTGAGGTTTGAATTGTAAGATACTTTTTAGAAAAGAATATACTACAAGAATACAGTGTTTTTAAGCCAGCAGAGTTCTACTACAATGGCTTTATTTAATTTTGCCCCCACAAAAATCATAGCGACCTACAGAAACTAACTTTCTATTGCAAGATTCACAACTATCAAGGGTATGGATTAAAATCAAGCCCAGAACATCAACTTTCTGTACAACACTGCCNTTTTAAGCCAGCAGAGTTCTACTACAATGGCTTTATTTAATTTTGCCCCCACAAAAATCATAGCGACCTACAGAAACTAACTTTCTATTGCAAGATTCACAACTATCAAGGGTATGGATTAAAATCAAGCCCAGAACATCAACTTTCTGTACAACACTGCCTCCCTTTTATGAGTGCCAAGGAGAAAACAAGTCCATGTCACATACATATGCAAGACAGGAGTAAGAGCCTTTTCCCAAGTGTGGATAGAAAACACACTCTATTCCTGGACTTGGCTTTTTCTCATTAATCCAAGCGAATTGCTTCCATAAACAAACTTTGAGTTTCTTTCTATATACCAAGCACTGAGGTCCTTCGTGCCCTCTTCAAGCTTATGGTCTAGTGGTAAACAAATCAAAATGCATGGTTATAACATGAAGCTACTGAAAGGCCTTTTAAAAAGCATCACAATATTGCTGAGAGTCGAAAAGAGCAAGCACACTCACTTTACTAATTAAGGGTTAAATGTACCATGGCTCACATGATAAGCTTTCCAAGGGCATCCAAAAATAACATGAAACATTCAAAACAGATTTGCCTTTAAAATGTGCAAATGAAATGATATTTTAATTAAATATCTACAAAATGCAACATATCAAACTAGTCAACTGCAGCTCAACACTTAAGGAATCACATAGTTAATGTGGGATAAAGGTGAATTTTAATGTTTGATATGATGTGGTACTCACAGAGACAGGAAAACCTAGGATCTGTTGGGTTTCTAATTTAACCCTGCAGAGGAGGGACAAATTCACTCCTCATGTAGGAGGAGGCTATATTTATACATAATTCTGATGTCTTCCCTCAAGATTCCCACCTGTGGATCCAAATAGCTACCTGCCATTTCCCTTCAGATGGCTAATAGGCATCTCAAAACTAACATGTCCAAAATAGACTTTAGACTTGCTAATCCCCTAAACATTATCATAGATTGTCTCCCATCTCAGCATATGGTATTAAAATACATCTAAAAATCCATCCATCCACCAGTTGCTCAAACCTAAACCCTAGCATTTCTCTTTTTGCTACCCTCAAACCCAATCCATTCACAAGATCCCACTGACCTCCATGATATATCTCTAAGAGACTTCTCCCCACTCCGTAGCTATAATTCTGGATCAAAACACCATCCTTTCTACCCTAAACTACTGCCAGAGCCTCCTAATCAGGCTCTCTGCTTCTCCCCACCATCCATGCTCCATGCAGATGGCAGGGTGCTATTATAAACACAAAATCTGATTTCCTCTCCCTATTCACTCAGAATACAATTTGAACTCCTTATCTGAGACCTTTCTGATATCTTCTCATGCTCCCTTGTTCATATTCTAATCATATCAACTTTCTTTCTGTTCTCCAAACAAAACTAGCATATCTGTGCATCCAGAACCCTGCTCTTCACGTGGCAGATATCTTCTCATCCTACAGATCTTAGTTCAAAAACAGCTCTCTCAGAAGCAGCTATTTCTACCATTCACCCCACACCTGCCCACCTTTTTGGTCTAGCACCACAAACATGACATTCTACAGTTCATTGGCTTGTTTATTGTCAGTCTCTCCCTCAGCACCACAGGAGCTGAGGTTTTTCCGTTTTGTCCACAGTGGACAAGATGTCTAACACAGTGCCTTGGACAGTGTCTAACACAGTGCCTTGCTTAGTAAATATTTGTGGAATGAATGAATAAGAAGACTTCAGTGAGAAGTTACATTAGACATGAGTCTTTAAAGATAAGCAGAAATTTGTAAGTCAAAAAAGGTGAGGATGTCGGAGAAGGATTCTTGAGAGAGAGAACTGGTACAAAGGGACAAAACCATCAAAGGGCTGGTGGACTGAGAGGCAGAGAGTGGGCAAGGTGAGCAAGTGAAGGAAGGGAATGGGAAGACCCCAGAGTTCAACTCACAAAGGGCCTAGGATGGGCTACTGCCCTCTTCAACCTCTTTATTTTTTGAATCATCAGCCTTTCTTTTCAGAGAGGCTGACTGACTTAAGGACCCCATGAAGTCAACTTGTGGCCTCCTGCCAACAAATGCAGGAAGCATTCGTTCAGGCAGAATGCTGAGAAGGCTGTATTTGCTTCAGTACCCAAGGGACTGATGGTTGCATTGAGCCAACTAAATCAAAGGACAGGGTACTAAGCAGAGCTCAACTATCAGATTAGCTCACATGAGAGGAGGCAGCCCATAGCTTCTCTTCACTAGTCCATAACTAGAGCAAGAAATCTGGCAAAGCCTGTTTGCAAGACAAGGGGGCAAGGACTGGCTCAGAATCTTCTTTTCCTTCTAAAAGAAAACCCTTTGTCCTCCAAACTGTCATTACCAGAGAAGAGTAAAAGGAAAGAATTAATAATATGTGAGGAACTACCCTTTGTAACAACAGAACAACAGAAAGAGTAACTCCCATATATGGAATGCTTCCTAGGTACTAAGCACTGTGCTCAATTCTTTATATGAGCTATCTCATTCAATATTGCCAACAGCCTGATTTTATTCTCTCTACAAATGAGAATGCAGATGAGGTAAATGCTTTAAGCACCCCAGTGGTTAAATAGAAGATCTGGGATTAATTTAAATCAGACGATCTGATATCAAAGTCTCCAAGAAAAATATAAGAGCCAAAGAAGTTGTCTGTTGAAACATGCTTCAGGCTGTGATCATGAAGCTTACATCAGGATTATATAGGTCACCTGACAATGTCTGTCCAACAATGTCCAAGGTCCATGCTGTCTCTTGTGACTAGAGCAATCTCTACCCAGGACTACTGAGCACAGCCACATAGTGTTTTGTGGGATCAAGCTAGGAGTGTATTTCAATATCACTATGAGAATTAGTAGTGACCAATGGGCCACGTGGGCAAAGGAAATCAGTTAGGACCTAAAGGAAATGAGGCAGTGACTAATAAGCAATAATCACGTGATGTCCCTTTCATGCTAATTTCTCCTGGTCTTGGAAGTCATCATTTGCATTCTTTAGCCTCAATGAAATGAAGAAGAAACAGAATAGAGATACAGGGAACACAAACATTTCAGTGCTGAAAACCATCACAAAATACAAATTCCATGAGCTCCTTTGACAAATCCATTAAAAAAAATTCTTTCCAGGTGAGATTCAACGGGATTTTCTTGACACAAATCCATAACTGTTGCAACATAATAAAATCTAAACTATCAAGAAAATGTAAGTTTTATTATGTACAGAAATGTAATCTTTAACTGACTTGTATCATTAGAAGCTAGGAGAGATAAGAAAGCCTTCCTCAGTGATCAATGCAAAGAAATAGTGAAAACAATAGAATGGGAAAAACTAGAGATCTCTTCAAGAAAATTAGAGATACCAAGGGAACTTTTCATGCAAAGATGGGCTCAGTAAAGGACACAAATGGTATGGACCTAACAGAAGCAGAAGATATTAAGAAGAGGTGGAAAGAATACACAGAAGAACTATACAAAAAAAGATCTTCACAACCCAGATAATCACGATGGTGTGATCACTCACCTAGAGCCAGACATCCTGGAATGTGAAGTCAAGTGGGCCTTTGGAAGCATCACTACAAACAAAGCTAATAGAGGTGATGGAATTCGTTGAGCTATTTCAAATCCTGAAAGATGATGCTGTGAAAGTGCTGCACTCCATATGCTAGCAAATTTGGAAAACTCAGTAGTGGCCACAGGATTGGAAAAAGTCAGTTTTCATTCCAATCCCAAATAAAGGCAATGCCAAAGAATTTTCAAACTATCTCACAATTACACTCATCTCATACGCTAACAAAGTAATGCTCAAAATTCTTCAAGACAGGCTTCAACAGTACGTGAACGATGAACTTCCAGATGTTCAAGTTAGATTTAGAAAAGGCAGAGGAACCAGAGACCAAATTGCCAACATCCACTGGATCATCAAAAAAGCAAGAGAGTTCAAGAAAAATACCTTCTACTTTATTGACTATGCCAAAGCCTTTGACTGTGTGGATCACAACAAACTGGAAAATTCTGAAAGAGATGGGAATACCAGAGCACCTGACCTGCCTCCTGAGAAATCTATATGCAGGTCAAGAAGCAACAGTTAGAACTGGACATGGAATAACAGACTGGTTCCAAATTGGTAAAGGAGTACATCAAGGCTGTATAGTCACCCTGCTTATTTAACTTATATGCAGAGTACATCATGAGAAACACTGGACTGAATGAAGCACTAGCTTGAATCAAGACTGCCTGGAGAAATATCAATAACCTCAGATATGCAGATGATACCACACTTATGAAAGAAATTGAAGAACTAAAGAGCCTCTTGATGAAAGTGAAAGAGGAGAGTGAAAATGTTGGCTTAAAAGTCAACATTCAGAAAACTAAGATCATGGCATCNCATTCCTGTGGTCGTCAGGAATTAGCCTATACCAAATTCCTTACCTACTGTCTCAGAGGAATAAAATGCAACTTGAAGTTGAGAATTTCTTTCCCACCCTGGGTATTAGCGAACAAATAAGAAATAGAGCAGTTAGAGAAAATGCACCCCTATCCTCCAGTCCCTCACCATATTTGTTCTTAAAGATGCACAGGCAAAGGAAAAGTAAAATAATTGTTAACAGTAGGATTTTTACATGGAAGGAGTAAAGGAAAAATTATCTACATGGCAGAGAAAAGATTTAGGCTACTCTATCCTGAGTCCCACAGTCTTAAGGGAAAAAAAGGGTACAAGTCTTTGCAGGTAGGAGTGAGAAGAAGAGAAAAGATTTAAGAATTCTACCAAGGAGACAATTGTTGGGATACAGAAAACCAGGATTAAAAACAAGGAAAGAAGTCATCCTTTTTCTTAAGACTTACTCTTTTTCTCTTCAATTTTTTGCCAGCCCTGGTGGGTGGTGGGGAGAGGAGAGGTTTCTTTTTATTCTTTTTAATCGCAGCTTGGTGATCTGCCCTATATAATATCCCTGTGCTATTGTGGGAAACAAATAAAATGATTACCAAAAAGTGATGTGAAAATTGTATAATGCATTGCCAATACATTATTGTAATAATCATTACCATCATTATGATTATCTCCGAAAACTTGCTCAGTGACAAAACAAATTGAAAATCTCATTTTGTTCTTATCTTTTTGTATTTGTATTTTTAAAACCCAGATATGAAAAGCAGCAATAGGCCCTGTTGTCAGGCATTGTATTAAAAATTCCCATTATAGAAGTTTAAGATGAGTTAATTAGAATATAATATAGACTGATATGGTAATCCATGTTTCCTGAAGTCTGTGGCCTACTACAAATGTGTGCTCTTTTATTGATACTATGCATGTGCTATTTTATCACAATGCTTTCTGTTTTACCATTGTCTAATTTGACATATTAAGGCCTTATGTTTGAATTAGTTAAACAGTAACTAAGTTAATTAACAGATTAACTGAGGAACTACAGATTAACTAAGGTAATAAAGTCAAGCAAATGCCTATGAAATAAATCTGTTTCTACAGAAGCTGACAAAGACTTCACTTAATCAGAATCTAATGAAATTTCAGGTACTGAACTGCTTATAGGACAGAATTTAGAATTAAAAACAAAACCTGTGCTCTTGCTAACAGCTTGGCTTAAATTTCAGAATCTTTCAAGCATAATAAGGCATTAGACAGGCCTTTGGAATTATTCATAGTGAATTAGATTTCTTGGTGGTATCATTCACAAAATACCAACCAAGAAATCTATTCTTAATAGATTCTCCAAGTTCTAATAGACAGTTGACTTTATACTTGCTGTAAAAATAAATATAAATATGAAATTCTATCTTCTTGTGGTTGACAAGAAGAACTAACAAAAGAATAATGGAAATTTTTATTGAAGTATAGTTGATGTACCATATTATACAAGTTACTGGAGATGTAGGATATAGTGATTCACAATTTTTTAATTTTTTATTGTTACAATAAAACATAGACTATATTCCCTGTGTTGTACAATATATCCTTGTACCTTATCTTATACCTAATAGTGTGTACCTCTTAATACCTTTTATACTTAATAGTGTGCTTGAAACTGAAAGTGAAAGTTGCTCAGTCATATCCAACTCTTTGGGACCCCATGGGACTGTATAGTCCATGGAATTCTCCATCTCCAGGCCAGAATACTGGAGTGGGTAGCCTGTCCATTCTCAAGGGGAACTTCCCAACCCAGGGATCGAACTCAGGTCTCCCACATTGCAGGAGGATTCTTTACCAGCTGAGCCACAAGGGAAGACCAAGAATGCTGAAGTGGGTAGCCTATCCCTTCTCAGTGAATCTTCCTGACCCAGGAATCGAACCAGGGTCTCCTGCATTGCAGGTTGATTCTTTACCAACTGAGCTATCAGGAAAGCCCAATAGTGTAGATCCCTCCCCCTGTATTACCCTTCCCCTTTTGCTTCTCCCTACAGGAGGGCATTATGTTAATTGAAATGGGTCAGAGTTAGACAAATATTATATGATATTATTTATATATGGTATCTAAAAAATACAACAGACTAATAAATATTATAATGTGCTATTTTTGTACAATGCTTATCTATATTTGCCACAAAATAGATTCAACATTTATGGTCCTACTTTCCATTTAGGAAGCATCATCTAATATAACTCAGGACTTTGAAACTTCCTTATACTTATTGTAAAGTGCTAGAATGCAGCTCTAAAATTATAGCTAACCTTTTGTGAAGAGACAAGAACTGAAGAATGGACTGGTTTAGAATCAGGCAGAATTGACTTGGGGTCTAAATTTGTGATTTTGGGCAAATAGCATCAGCCATCTTACCTTCCTTTTCTTTATATGCATAACAGAGGATAACAGATTCTTATATGGTGTTAATATGAAGATTACCTGCAACAATATAAGTAATCTAGCATAATTTCAGTGACCTTACCTTCCTCTTAAAATTCAGATCACCTAATAAACCAAAACACACACACAGATACTATTTTAAAAGCATCTTTTAAGAGTGCCTTCTAGAATATCTAATCTTCAACTATCTCAACAGATATTTTAATGCACATACATTTTAGAACTCATATCACATTCATTGCATGCCAATTAACCATCAGGGAAGAGTTTATTAGATGAAAATAAGTCTGTTGTAAAAGATTTCCTTGCAATTACCTCACTGCCATTATCCTGGCCACACGCTTATGGAGCTTTTCAAATTAATATGCTTTGATTACTGAGTGAGTAATCAAGCAGTGGAATTCTATGAGAAACTCAATTACTAAAGAAAATGATCACTCAAGCATTTGAGAAATTGGGGCTACATCTAATTTTGAATAGTGGATCATTATTGACATTATGGAAGCATTCAGTACAAATACTTGGACATGCTGCACTAGAATAGCGGACCACTTTATACACATATGGTAAACAGAATGAGCTGCTGGCTAACATCTCTGTTAAATGTTGTTCTGCCTAGCTGAAAAAAGAAATAATATCAACCTTGAAATCAGTTCTTTAAAAAAAAAAATAGGGAGCTGATTGCTTGATTGAATAAAAATTGGATTGTTAACTCACATTTAAAATAAACAATTCTAATTTTTATACTTGAGATAGAATAATCTTTATATCCTAAAAATACTTATCCAATGAACACAAAGTAGGAATTGCTTTCAACATATTTCCATATTATAACACTACTTAAAAACTTTCATTATTGCATTTTAATCATTCCACCATGAAAAGGCTCTTTTGACTAAATGATTATGTATAGATCCATGTGCTGTGATTTAACTCATTTAATAATTTTAATCATACTTGTATTTTCTCCAAATTAGGCATCATCCTTGCTTTTACTAAAATTATTTTTCTAATTCTAATTTGTACCTAAGAGTTCAAGCAAAGACTATTTTAAGAATTCAGTTATAGTGTCTTTTAAAAAGCACCCAAACTAGGAAATGCAGTCCAGGAAATGGGCTGAGATTCTTATGTTTCTTGTTATTTCTCTGTTCTCTACCAAGGTAAGCAGTAAAGAAAAATCATTCAATAATGAGTGATAATTCCTAATAACCCAGCAGTCATCAATTGTGTGGACTTGGAGAAGTCACATCACCCCTCAAAGTGTACTAATCATAGCATGATGATGATGATGATGATGACAATGTAATGCTAGCCTAACAAAAACATCATCAACACAAAACAAGGCGGTATTTATAAGGTAAAGGTATTGCAAGAGATTATCATGGTTATTCTGAGCATCATTTTTTGGAACATTGACTATTTTCATAGTCATGTACCACAGAGAAAATATATACTGAAAAATTTTCTTCCTTTCCCCAGAAAAATGAATATAGGCATAGATTTTTAAAATGTTAACAAATATTTCAGCTAAGCTATGAGGACTTCCTTCATAACTCAGTTGGTAAAGAATCCACCTGCAATGCAGGAAACCCTAGCTTGATTCCTGGGTTGGGAAGATCCCCTGGAGAAGGGAAAGGCTACCCCTCCAATATTCTGGCCTAGAGAATTCCATGGACTATACAGTCCATGGTGTCTCAAAGAGTCAGACTTGACTGGACACAACTGAGAAACTTTCAATATGTATATTTCAGGAAATTGGTCAGGAGCCAACTGCTAACATACTTCACACGTTACTTCTACCTTCAATACAAAAACCTGAAATGGTCAAGTACCCTTCAATCCATATATATCTCTAGAATGACCTAAGTCAAAAAGTGCATGACACCCCTTAACAAATTTATGAGTTGTAATTCATTCCTCTCTCGCTAGAAAATAAGTATGCTGCTATAGTTGACTTTGGTAGCTCTCTCATGAGTACAAGGACAATCAGACCTAAGATGAAGCCAACACTGCGAATGGCAGATAATATCGTTAAGTCTGTGGAAAAAATAACCTGCAGTAATCTAAACCTCCTCTTCTTTCAAATAATAAATTTTCTTTACATATCTTTGGACACATCTTTATACATCCTCAGTTCAGATATTATGTGCTTGGTGATGATGTCTCAGACTAAACCAAGCAGGAGTAGTCCATCAGGCTCTCACTCTTAAAACAGTTTTATCATTTAAATCAATCATAGTGATTAACATCAGTATTGTAACAAAACCTCGAACAGCTTAAGGGCAGAGTATTTTTTTTTCAATTTCTTTGATTCATTATAGTACCACATTCACAGAACAGTGTCTGCCACATAACAGGAATTATACATTTTTTTGGTGAATTAATAAACACCAGAATACAATTTTTTAAAATATCAATAAAATAATTAGGTGGATCCAGCTTATATTTTTCTGAATCTTATGGTTAGAATTTTGGTACTAACTGTACTTCTTTCCTGTAAGAAGGTTAGTACAGAATTACTCATAAATGAACAATAGCAAATAACATTTATATCAGGTTTTCTGAAGTAATATTGGTTATGTGTATGTGAAGGGATAAGGAATACTGCATTCATTTTTACAAAATTCTGGTAGATTACCTTTGACAACTCAAAGAGATGTCCAATATTTAACATTCAGTCATGGCTCAGAAATTCTTTTTCTCTCTGGACTTCTGGTATAACATTCATCCAGAAAAGTATGCAAGTAATAATTCCACAGCTTAATGAATAAACACAGACTGGCCACTACCAGAGGCTTTGCTGATGGCTCAAACAGACCACTACCAACCTACAAAGCAAAACTGTACTAGTACCCTCAAACCCATCTTAGGCCCCAACCTTTAGAATAATGTAGTAATAACATTTGTAGCCCTTAGATCAGTGTAGTTCCAAAATTACTGAAGGTAAATAATGAATAATCTATGCATAATTAATGGCAACCCCTCCAGTATTCTTGCCTGGAGAATCCCAGGGACAGAGAAGCCTAGTGGGCTGCCATCTATGGGGTCGCACAGAGTCAGACATGACTGAAGCAACTTAGCAGCAGCGGCAGCAGTTATTCCATATTTAAAAAGTTTATTCATTTTAATTTTAAACCTGAAAAACAATCTCATATGAGCTATATTTAAAACTGGCCACTGATCTATTTGTCTTGCTCATTCCTATAGATGATTAATTCTCTCCCCAAAAAGTAGAAAAAAAATTTTTTTTTCCACTTGGATAAAACTGAAGGAAATGAGAAGCATAACAATAAAAAGAGATTCAATCTTCAGAAATTGGTTAATTGATTGTTTGACAATTATAACAGAAATGCTTTAAATCTGAAACCCATCAGTCCCTGACTCTGTTTTTCTCAACTTAATTAGAATAAAATAAAACATAAATGTATTCTTATTTAGCTGGAACTTTGGGGAAATATGCAGGAAGTTGTAGGCAATAATGTACCAGCTGCTTCTTCGTTGTTAAGTTTATCAGAGAGTTAGCAGCAAATGTGTTTTTATAATTTATCATTCCTGAGTATTAAAGTTTTATGACTAGCTGCTTAGGAGAAGCTGTAAACAAAAGCCATGTTACCAAAACTAAGTTAAAATGCAGCAGAGAAATAAAGGTGTAAAACAAAATATCATCACTAAGAGCACACATTTCTCTAGGAGATAGCTACTGACAAGCATTTACAAGAAATATTTGCCTACTGTTTTCCAAATAAAATTGTCCATGATCTCATGAACCTAATTATTTAGCAATAATGATACACTAGATTAAAGTTCTGCCTATATATGTTACTTAAGGTGATAAATAAGGGTCTCCGATAAGACTTTTGAAGAGAACAGAACTGAAAGCTCAAGCATTTTTAAATGTTAATATAATCCAGAGGCTTTTGAACTCCAAATTAGGAAGTCTCCTTCCTCATGACCTTTCCTTGGGTGGAGTTCCTCATGCTGGCTCCCAGCAAGTATCCAAAGAAGTTGCATTTTATGACAAATATTGATGAAAAAAAAAGTCAATAAAAATTTCCTGGTCAAAAAGCAAAAAATCACATTACTATGATTCTTACTGTTAAATCATATTTGTCATGTCTCTTTGGCATTAAGATCACTGTTATCTTTATCTGACAAATCATTCTGAAATATAACACATTTTAAAGGTGGGTTCTAAAGTCCTTTGTCTTCAAACATACACAAGTTTTATAATACCCATCAAAAATATGATCATTGGATATAGTAATTTTAAAAAGTTTTTCTTTCTCCTGGTCAAATATTTGGTGAATTGCTTATAATGATTAAATGACTAGGCCCTTAGCTTAAAAAAAAATAATAATACTTCCATACACTGCTACAAAAACCCCTTAAAAATCCTTCCATCACTAAAGGAGACAGAATGTCTGATATTACAAACACTTTTGTATTGGGATTTCTGGAGGAATAATGTCTTACTTGACCAAAACGTTCTCAGATCCCACTTCAGAGCCTCTATGGCCATCTGATCTTTGATTTTGACCCCCTTCCAAAGTTGGCTGCAGAATTCGTCAAGACAAAGAAGAATCTGTTCTTTCCTCCATTGTTTTAGTTAATGCTTATTAAAAAGCAAATATGTTTAAGATTGGCATTTCCAATCCAAAAGAAGTAGTATGCGTTTGTGTATTTGTGTGTGTGTGCATCCATGTGTGTGTGTTTATGTGTGTGTATGCAGTGTTAGGATATGTATGGTTGAGAAGACAGATTTCACAGGCTTTAAAACTCCTAAAGAGAGAAATCAGAGAATTCTAATATCTATAACTCAAGTAAGTTCCTAGCTCAGTTAGTAAAAAAGAATCTGCCTGCAATGCAGGACACTGGGATTCCGTCCCTGGTTTGGGAAGATCCCTTGGAGAAGGAAGTGACAACCCACTCCAGTATTCTTGCCTGGAAAATTCTGTGGCCAGAGGAGCCTGGCAGTTCATGGAGTCACGAGAGTCAGACTTGACTTTTCAACTAAACCACCAAGTCCCATGCTAAGTAAAACAACTATTCATTGAGGCATTAATAGCTTTGGTATTTTTTAGTAGAAAAGTAGAGATTAAGAAATTTGCCCAAGGATACACAGTTTCTCATTTATGAACAGTAACACCACCTGATTCATGGAGTTGGGGAGAAAAATTAACTGAGTTACATATACATATAAGGTATATAAAGTATGGTGCCAGCTAAACTGGTAAGCACTCACTAAATAATGGTCACTATTATTGTTATTACCATGTTGGGCACTATTCTAAGTACTTTAAGCACATTATTTAATTTGATCTTCACAATAGCCACATGTGGTAGATAATAGCATCCCCCTTTTAAAGATGAGTAAATTATGAATTAAAAAAACTTAAGTAACTTGTCTAATGACACACAACTACTATGTATTGAGAACGGAATCTGAACTGAGAGAATTCAAGGTTCATGCACTTAAAAACTAAGTTATGGACTCAGAAACTAAAGAGACTCTTGAGAACAACTTAAATCCTGACATAACAAGAAAATAACTCAGACCCAGTATTCAAGGAAGCTCCAGATTCACACATTTTGCTTGACCTTCTGAACATGAACTCCCTGCAAGTCCAAAACTGGATCAAAGACACATCATCAGTTCTACAGAAGGCAAGGGAGAAAAAAAAAAAAAGATAAACTTAAGTGGCCTTCAGGGTAGGAAGAGGGATATAGTCTGTTTGGGAATGTATCCTAAAATTTCCCTGTAAGGCTTTTTTTTTTTACACAGGGAGAGGGAGAATTTTCTAAAATTAGGTTAACTTTAGATGATGTTAATTTGACCCAACTCAGTAAATTTAATAAAAATCATTGTACAATACACTTAAAATGGTGGATTTTATGGTATATATTGTGTTGGACAAAAAGTTTGTTTGGGTTTTTCCACACACTCTTACAGTAAAACTTGAATCAACTTTTTGGCCAACCCAAAACATAATACCTAAAGAAAGCTATTATCAAAAATTAAATAAATAAACCAATAAAAACACAGATATTATGTTTCCATTCTAGTCAACCCTGAATCTCCAAGTTGGCCCTAATGAATTGATATTTATTAATTAAATCTATAATCATTTTTCACTGCTGTGTAACAAATAACCCTAAAACCTATTGGCTTAAACAACGTTTTTTTGTTTTATTAATTTCACAACTCTGTAGGTGAGAAATGTGAGCAGGGCTCAACTGAGCAAGCTCCTTTGCTTCTCTAGTCATTGAAAAAACTCAGTGGTAGCTTTTCTGGCAGATGGAAAGGTCTGGTGGGTCAAAGATGGTTTCAAACACATGGCTGGAACCTGGAAATGGATGAGTCAAAAAATAAAGCCCCCCAGTGAGAGCCTTTCTATGCAGCTTAGCATTGTCACAAGATAATGACCTTAAAGTAGCCAAACTTCTAAAATGGTGGCTCAAAGCTCATAGTGAATATGGCGGAAGCTGCATCAGTTATATGACCCAGACTTGGAAGTCATATTATTACTTGTATTAAGTATATTGGGCTTCCCTGGTGGCTCAGAGGTTAAAGCTTCTGCCTCCAANAGTAGGGTGCCATTTCCTTCTCCAGGGGATATTTCCAACCAAGGGATCAAACCTGGGTCTCCCACACTATAGGCAGATTCTTCACCCCCTGAGCCATGAGGGAAGCTTACATCTCATGACTCTAGCAAAATGTGTCTCATAGACACTTGATAGCTCTTTGATCAGTAGATAAGTTAATAAATGAATAATTAAGTAAATAACTGAATAAATGACAGGGAAGAAATAGCCCTGGCCCAGACATCAGTACAACTAAATTCTAATCTTGATTTCATATAATTTGAGTAGAGCCCCTTATGTGTCCACCCCAATTTCCACTGAGATGTGTCCACCCATCTACAGCATCATACCTATGAACCTTTTAAGCCCATGTATTCAATGTAAGGGAAAATCCCAGTGATATTCTATCACTAGCCCTAAAATACACCACACACAAAACCTTTATCACAAACTCACTAAGGCTAATGTTTTAGGATCTTTCCACTAAAAGTGTACAGCTGGTAGTTAGTGTGGTGGCAGAGTTATAAAGTGTCCCCCCAAGATTACCATCCATTCATTGCTGTGAAGAGATTTTACAGATGGAATACTATTAACTGACTTTAAAATATGGAGATGATTCCTGAATTATCCATATGGGCCCAAGATATACATCAGAGGGATGCAGTAGGAGGAGGCAGAAGAAGGGATCACAGAGAGAGATTCAAGACAAGAGATGGATTTGACCCACAGTAACTGGCTTTGAAGAAGCAGGAAGGGGGCCATGAGCAAAGAAATGTATGCAGTCTCTAGAAATTGAGAACTATCCCCAACTTACAGGTTGTTAAGTAAATAGAGACCTCAGTTCTGAACTTCTGTCATCAACCTGAATAACCTTGGAGCAGATTCATTCCCAGAGCCTCCAGAAAGAATGTAGCCTATGACATATTAATTCCAATGCT
The DNA here is from genome assembly GCA_006410875.1 of Neotragus pygmaeus. Lineage (NCBI taxonomy): Eukaryota > Metazoa > Chordata > Mammalia > Artiodactyla > Bovidae > Neotragus > Neotragus pygmaeus. Next base: position 418,370 of record SJYV01019542.1, read on the forward strand.
CCTTGTAAAACTAGGAGCAGAGGAGCAGCTGGGCCACACTGAAACCAGACTACTAACCTACAGAATGGTGAGAAGATAAATGCTTTGTTGAGCCACAAAGGTAATGGTTACTTGTTACAGCAGCAATGGAAACTACTACATATTAGCTTATTTTCACAACTGTGACCTGAAGAGCATGCTTCTAATTAAATACATATGTAAGGGCCTACTATAATCTTCTGAAGAGATGAAAAGTGGGTGCTATCTTTTCGCTTTCCCTCTGCATGCTACAAAGCACTAGTATCTCCCAAAGGGGAGCTTTTATGTCTGGTTCCCCAGTTTTTGTGGCTGCAACCCAAGGGATACTTCTTGATTACCTAGCTCAGGTGGCCAGCAAAGCTTGCATCCCTGGGTCCTATGGAATTGTGACCAACAGTTTGTGGTTGACCACCATCTCAAGGGAACCTGTGCAGAGAGAAGACTGAAATGCATCCCCAGTCTCTTTGTGAAAGAAGCCTACTGCTTGCTTGGAACTTTGGGCCTGATAGCAGGCTTCTGGTTTGGCACCCTCTACAGTTCTACTAAAATGCAGTCCTGGGACAGAAGCCAGTGGATGACATCTTTGTATTCCCCTTCCATCTCACTTCAGGTGGCTGGTACCTCCCAGAAAGGACCTTGTACACTTGTCTAGCACCCTGATTTTTGTGACTACCTTGCAGGAGACACTTCTAGATCACCTGGCTCTGGCAGCCAGCAGGATTTATACTTGTGGTCTCACAGAACTCTATGTGTCTGTATACCTTAAAAGCTGCTGCCTGCGGGTCTGGCTTCCAGTCAACCTGAATCTAGGTGCTGACTGAGATCTTCCCCTTTGGGACATTGAAAGTTTTTAGCACAGTTCAACTACTGGGACCCACTAAAACAAAATCATGAAGATGTGAGAAACAACCAAGATCTAAGACAGGGTTGAATGACAAGGTTCATCCCCTACACAGAGTTACTCCTTCAAGACTGAGAAAAGTGGCTGTTTAATCTTATGCATAGAAACTAACACAAAGAGTCAAGGAAAATGAAAAAACAGAGGAAAATGTTCCAAATGAAAGAACAAGGAATAAACCTCAGAAAAAGCCCTTAATGATAAAGAGTTCAAAATAACGGTCATAAATATGCTTACTAAACTTGGAGGAAAATGGATGCACAAAGTGAGAACTTCAACAAAGAAAGGAAGCATAAGACTACCAAACACAAGTCATGAAGCTGAAGAATACAACTTAACCGAAAAATACAAACGAGGGGTACAACAGCAGACAAGATGGAGCAGGAGAAAAGGCCAGTGAGCTCAAAGACAGGGCAGTGGGACTCATCCACACAAAGAATCAAAAAAAGAAAGAGTGCAAAAAAAAGTGAAGATAGCTTAAAAGACGCATGAGACACCATCAAGCTGATCACTGTTCACATTATAGGGGCCCCAAGAGAAGAGAAAGAGAAAAACGAGCAGAAGATGTATTTGCAGAAATAATGACTGAAAACTCCTGTAACCTGGGGAAAGAGACATTCAGATCCAGGAAGTCCAGAGAGTTCCAATCCAGATGAATCCAAAGAGACACCTACACCAAGATACATGAAAATTAAAGTAACAAAAATTAAAGACAAGGAGATAATCTTAAAAGCAGCAAGAGAAAAACAGCTTGTTATATAAAGGGAATCCCTATAAGATCATCAGCAGCTTCTTAGCAGAAACTTTGTGGAGCAGAAGGGACTGGCATGTACCAGCCAAAGTCCTGAAAGAAAAAAACTTCCAATCAAAAATACTCTATCCAGAAAGGCTGCCATTCAGAATTGAAGGAGAGTTTTCCAGACAACATAAAGGAGTTGATCACCTCTAAACTGGGCTTATAAGAAGTGTTAAAGGAACCTCAGGCTGAAGAGAAAGAGTACTACTTAGTAACAGGAATATCTAACCTCACTGATAGAGATAAATATACAGTAAAATTTAGAATAATCAACTGTTGTAAAGATGGTGAATTAATCACTCATAAAGTTAGTAAGAAGGTTAAAAGACAAAAGTAAAAAAAAAAATCTATAACTAAAATAGTAAAGGGATACACAGGATAAAAAGATGGAAATTGTGACATCAAAACAAATCGTTGGGAGGGAGTAAAAGTATAAAACTTTAGAATGCATTAAAATGTAAGTTATTATCAATTTAAAATAGACAGTTATAAGTATAACTTCAGGCTTCACTGGTGGCTCAGTTGGCAAAGAATCTGTCTGGGTCAGGAAGATCCCCTGGAAAAGGAATGGCGACCCACTCCAGTACTCCCTTGCCTGGAGAATTCCATAAACAGAGGAGCTGGGATTGCAAAGAGTTGGACACAACTGCATGACTTTCACTTTCATAAGTATAACTTATTATAGGTAAGTTTCATGGCAGCCACCATGAAAGCAAAAATCTATAGCAGTGCACAAAAGATTTAAAACATAAAAAAAGGAAGGCAACCATACCACTATTGAAAATCATCAAATTACAAAGAGAGCAAAAGAAGAAACAGAAAAACTACAAAAGAGCCAAAACGCAACTAACAGAATTGCAAAAGTACATACCTATCAGTAATTACTTTAAATGTATGTGGACTAAATTCTATCAAAAGACAGAATGACTGAGTGGATTTTAAAAACCGAGACCCATCCATATGCTGCCTATATGAGACTCCCCTCAGTTGTAAAAGTGCACCAAGACTGAAAGTGAAGGAATTGAAGAAGATATTCTATGCAAATGGAAACCAAAGAGAGCCAGGGTAGCTACACTTGAGAATAAACAGACTCTTTTTTTTGGCCATGCAACATGGCATTCAGGATCTTAGTTCCCTGACCAGAATAGAATCTAGGCCCAGTAGTAGAACCCAAGCCCTCACCACTGGACTATGAGGGAATTCACAAGATTAAACAGACTGTAAAACAAAGAATATAATAAGAGATAAAGATGAGCACTGCATAATAACAAAGGGATTAATCCAACAAGAGGATATATCATTTTAAATATTTATATGCACCCTAGACAGAAAATAGACAGTAACACAGTAATAGTATGGGACTTTAATACCTCACTTATATCAATGTATAGGTCATCCAGACAGGAAAACAATAAGGAAACACTGGTATTAAACACCACATTAGGCCAGATGGACTTAATGGATACACGGAACATTTCATCAAAAACAAAACAAAACCCAGAATATACATTCTTCTCAAGCACACATGGAACATTCCCCAGGACACATCATATGGTAGGCCACAAAATTAGTCTTAAATAGTTAAGACTGAAATCATATCGAGTATCATTTTTAATCACAATGGTATAAAACTAGAAACCAATTATAAGAAGAAAAGTGGAAAATTTACAAATATACAGAGATTGAACAACATGCTGCTGAAAATCAATGGATCTGAAAAGAAAGAGAGAAATTTTAAAAAATATCTTGAGCAAATGAAAATGGAAACACAACATACCAAAATTTATGGGATGCCATAAAAGCAGTTCTTAGAAAGTTGTTCATAAAGATAAATGCCTTCATCAAGAAACAGAAAAATCTCAAACGACCTAATTTTACATCTCAAAGCACTAAGAACAAACAAAGCCCAAAGTTAATAGAAGAAAGAAAACAAAGATCCAAGCAGAAATAAATGAAATAGAAACTAAAAATACAGTGAAAAAGATCAATAAGAGCTTTAAAAATTTTTTTGACTTTTAGACTCACCAAAGAAAAGAGAGGACTCAACATTAGAAATTAAAGAAGGTCTTACAACTGATATCACAGAAATACAGAGATCAATAAGAGACAGCTGTAAACAATTACATGCCAACAAGTTGGACAACCTAGAAGAAATGGATAACTTTCTGGAAACACATCCTACCATTACCAAATTATGAAGAAAGAGAAAATAAGAGATCAATGACTATTAAAGAGATTGAGTCAGTAATCAAAAACCTTCCTACAAAGAAAACTCCAGGCCCATATGACTTCACTGGTGAATTCTAACAAACATTAAAAGAAAAATTAATACAATACTTCTCAAACACTTCCAAAAAAATAGAAAAAAGAGGGAACACTTCCAAATTAATTTTATGAGACAAGGATATCACAAGAAAAGAAAATTACAGGCTAATATCCCTAATAAAATAGATGCAAAGGTCCTCAATAAAATATTAGCAAACTGAATTTAATAACACATTGAAAGCATAATGCACCATGATCAAGGAATATTTATTCCAGGAATGCAAGGATGTGTCAACATCCACAAATCTATCAATTTGAGTCACTACATCAACAGAGTGAAAGTTGCTCAGTCGTGTCCAACTCTTTGTGACCCCATGGACTATAGAGTCCAAGGAATTCTCCAGGCCAGAATATTGGAGTGGGTAGCCTTTCCTTCTCTAGGGGATCTTCCCAACCCAGGGATCGAACCCAGGTCTCCCGCATTGCAGGCACATTCTTTACCAGCTGAGCCACAAGGGAAGCCCAAGAATACTGGAGTGGGTAGCCTTTCCCTTCTCCAGCGGATCTTCCTGACCCAGGAGTCGAACCAGGGTCTCCTGCATTGCAAGCAGATTCTTTACCAACTGGAGCTATTAGGGAAGCCCTAACAAAGTGAAAGATAAAAATCATACAATCATCATGATAGATTCAGAAAAAGCTTCTGACAAAATTCAACATCTATTTATGANGTCGAACCAGGGTCTCCTGCATTGCAAGCAGATTCTTTACCAACTGGAGCTATTAGGGAAGCCCTAACAAAGTGAAAGATAAAAATCATACAATCATCATGATAGATTCAGAAAAAGCTTCTGACAAAATTCAACATCTATTTATGACTTTTCAAAAACTCTCCAAAGAGCAGGTATAGAGAGAATGTACCTCAACATTATATGACAAGCCAATTGCTAACATCATACACAATGATGAAAGCTGAAAGAATTTCCTCTAAGATTGGGATGCCCACTCTTGCCACATAGCACTGGAAATTCTAGCCAGCGAATCAGGCAAGAAAAAATAGTAAAAAGCATTCAAATTGGAAAAGAAGAAGTAAAACTGTCACTATTTGTAGATGGTGTATATAGAAAACCCTACAGACTCTATCAAAAAGTGATTAAAACTAACAAGCAAATTTAGTAAAGTTGAAAGATACAAAATCAATATACAAAAATTTGTTCCATCTCTTTAATAATGAACAATCAGAAAGAGAAACTGAGAAAATAATCCCATTTACAACTGCATCAAAAAGAATAAAATATTTAGTAATAAATTTAACCAAGGATATGGGAGAGCTATACACTGAAAACTCATGGAAAAGAAATTGAAGACGACTAGTAAATGGAAAAATATTCAGTATCATGAAAAAACTAATTATTTTTTAAATGTCCATACTAACCAAAGCGATCTACAGATTCAATGCAATCCCCTAAGTTACAATAGCAATTTTCACAGAAACAGAACAAACAATCCTAAAATTGTAGGAACCACGAAAGACCCCAACTAGTCAAAGGAATCTTGAGAAATAACAACAACGTTAGATGCGCATCACTCTCTCATTTCAAATTATATTCAGTTCAGTTCAGTTCCGTCGCTCAGTCGTGTCCGACTCTTTGCAACCCCATGAATTGCAGCACGCCAGGCCTCCCTGTCTATCACCAACTCCCGGAGTTCACTCAGACTCATGTCCATCGAGTCAGTGACACCATCCAGCCATCTCATCCTCTGTCGTCCCCTTCCCCTCCTGCCCCCAATCCCTCCCAGCATCAGAGTCTTTTCCAATGAGTCAACTCTTCGCATATTACAAAACTATAATAATCAAAACAATATGGTGGTATCGGCATAAAACCAGGCACACAGATCAGTGGAACAGAACAGAGAGCTTAGAACTAGACCCATTCATATATGGTCAACTATAACAAAGAAGCCAAGGATATACAACAGTCTTTTCAAGTGATGGTTTGGGTAAACTGAGCTGCACAAAAGAATGAAACTGGACCACTATCTAATACTATACACAAACCTCACTTAAAATGTATAGAAGATTTGAACATAAGATATGAAACCATAAAACTACCAGAAGAGAGCATAGGTGGTAAGCTCCTTGTCATCTGTCTTGGTGATAATTTTTAGTCAGGTAGTAAAAACAAGTGGAACTACATCAAACTAAATAGATCTGCATGGCTAAGAAAACCATCAACAAAATTAAAAAGGAACCTTCTGCAAAATCATATATCTGATAAGTTAATATCCAAAATATATAAAGAACTCACACAACTGTACAGCAAAAAAAAACCCAAAAACTACAATCTGATTAAAAATGAGCAGAAGATCTGAAAAGACATTTTCCCAAAGAAGACATACAGACAGTCAACAAGCACATCAAAAGGTTCTCAACATTACTAATTATCAGGGAAATATCACCTCACCCCTGTTAGAATGGCAATTTTTATCAAAAAGATAAGAAATTATGAGTGTTGGTGAGAATATAGATAAAGGGGAACCCTAGTACACTGTTGGCGACAATGTAAATGAATGCCGCCATTACAAATAACAGTATGGAGTTGTCTTAAGAAATTAAAAATAGAATTATCATATGATCCTGTCCATAGGGTCACAAAGAGTCAGACACGACTGAGTTTCACTTTCCATCATATGATCCAGTAGTTCCACTTCTGGGCATATAACTGAAGGTAATGCAATCACTATCTCAAACACATATGTGGAGCCCCATGTTACTTGCAGCATTATTTACAGTAGTCAGCATATGGAAACAACTTAAGTATCCACTGATGGATGAAAGGATAAAAACTATGATGTATTATTCACCCATAAAAAAAGAAGAAAATCTTGCCATTTGCCAATAACATGAATGGACCTTGAGGGCACTAAGTGAAATAAGTCAGACAAAGAAAGACAAAACTGTATGATCTCATTTATATGTAGAATCTTTATACACACACACACACACACACACACAGATTATATACAGAGAACAGATCAGTGATTGCCAGAAGTTGGCCGGGGGTGGTGGGCGGAGGTTGTGAAACAGGTTAACAGGGTCAAAAGGTACAAATTTCCAGTTATAAAATATATGTATGGCTATGTCATGTACGGTGTGGTGACTATAGTTAATAATACTGAATTGCATATTTGAAAGTTGCTAAGAAAACAAATCTTAGATTACTTTTCAGTATATAGAAATCATTATGTCATATACTTGAAACTAATGTTCAATGTTAATTATATCTCAAAAATAGAATAATTTTCATTAAAAAAAAGAAAAACTAATACAATTAGAATAAAACCATGCAACCAGAATATATAGTTTTGCAAAATCCTCATATAATCTATGAACACAAAGCTTAAAATGCACTGCCATGGATGGACACTTCTTTCCAGAGTGTGAGAAGTGTACCCTTGATTTATTGAGAGCCACTTCTACGAACTTTATAGTGTTAAAGGATGCACAATAAGGAATTAGGCAGCTGGTCCTTGATTCACCATTAATCATCAGAAATGAGGCAAGGTAACAGCAGTTTAGGTTAAACAGCCAATCGACGGCAGCTAGAGGGTTCTGATCCCCAGTCTGATCAGGGAGCCTGAAAGACTCAGCTATTTGAGCCGTGAATTGGAAATTTGTTTACAGGCTCCCAACACTGGGTCTCAGCAGTTGATGCAGCAACAAAGTCTGTCCACAGCTACTTTAACAATCCAGTCAGTTCACCAGTAAGCTCTGCCTTGATAGCATTTGTACTCATGGAGATAAAGGACTCTGTCCTTGTGACCATTTTCCACATCTGTCCTCTTAAATGAGTTGCATGATCAGTTACATTTTTGGCAAACAGGCAAGTGCAAGACTTATCCTTCTCTAATTCCCTTACTACAGGTTCAAAATTATCACTGGCTTACTGATAACCTACTTTAGGTCAGGCACAGAAATAGGGCCTTCTGTCAGGCACAGCACTAGGGTCTTCTGTGTTCATTACTTGGCAACTCAGTGCAGTTGTCCCCCCTTCAAGGTGAGGAATCAGAAGATTTAAGTGGCTGATTGCTCTCTCAAGGACATGTAATTAGCCAGGTCTGTTCCTAGTCCAGTGCTCTTTCTCCAACAGCTACCCCTATCTGTTCCTCTTCTTTCCACATCCCAGCCTTCCAAAGTCCTCCTATTCAGACGGAATATCTTCCATCCACTTATGCATATTTGAGTAGTTACTAGGTTGAACCTAATATACTACACTATTAAATCCCCAAGCATCTCTAAGCTATAAGCCATGCCATACATGGAAGATGAGTCCTCACAGGTCAGAAGGTGTCCAATATGCTACTGTGGAAGAGCAGAGGGCAATAGCTAGTAACTCCAGAAAGAATGAAGTGGCTGGGCCAAAGTAGAAACAATGTTCAGTTGTGGCTGCATCTGGTCGTGAAAGGAAAGTCTGATGCTGTAAAGAACAATATTACATAGAAATCTGGACTGTTAGGTCTATAAATCAAGGTAGATTGGATATGTGATCACATCCAGTTGGCAGCAGGAGGTGGCAAGACTAAACACTGACATCTTAGGAATAAGTGAATGAAAATGGACAAGAATGGGCAAATTTAATTAAGATGACCATTATATCTACTACTGTGGGCAAGAATCCCTTAGAAGAAATGGAATAGCCCTCACAGTCAACAAGAGACTCCACAGTGCAGTACTTGGGGTACAATCTCAAATATGACAGAATGATCTCGGCTCATTTCCAAGGCAAATCATTCAACATCACAATAATCCAAGTTTATACCCCAACCACTGATGCTGAAGAAGCTGAAGTTGACCTACAACACCTTCTAGAACTAACACCAAAAAAAAAATGTCCTTTTCATCAAAGGGGATTGGGATGCAAAAGTAGGAGTCAAGAGATACCCTGAGTAACAGACAAGTTTGGCCTTGGAGTACAAATGAAGCAGAGCAAAGACTAACAGAGTTTTGTCAAGAGAACACACTAACCAAGGCAAACACCCTTTTACAACAACAAAAGGGATGACTCTACACATGGACATCACCAGATGGTCAATACCAGAATCAGACTGGTTATGTTTTTTTTTGCAGACAAAGATGGAGAAGCTCTACACAGTCAGCAAAAACAGGACCTGGAGCTGACTGCGGCTCAGATCATCAGCTCCTTACTGCAAAATTCAGGCTTAAATTGAAGAAAGGAAGGGAAACCACTAGGCCTTTTGGGTATGATGTAAATCAAATCCCTTATGATTAAACAGTGGAGGTGATGAATAGATTCAAGGGATTAAATTGGGAAGACAGAGTGCTTGAATAATTAGGACAGAGGTTCAGAACATTGTACAGGAGGCAGTGACTAAAACCATCCCAAAGCAAAAGAAATGCAAGAAGGCAAAGTGGTTGTCTGAGGAGGCTTTACAAACAGCTGAGAAAAGAGAAGTGAAAGGCAAGGGACAAAGGAAAAGATATACCTAAGTGAATGCAGAACTCCAGAGAACAGCAAGGAGAGATAAGAAGGCCTTCCTCAATGAACACTGCAAAGAAATAGAGGAAAACAAAAGAATGGAAAAGACTAGAGAACTCTTCAAGAAAATTAGAGATACAAAGGCAACATTTCATGCAAGGATGGGCACAATAAAGGACAAACAGTAAGGGCCTAATAGAAGCAGAAGAGATTAAGAAGAGGTGGCAAGAATACACAGAAGAACTATACGAAAAAGATCTTAATGACTCGGATACATGATGTGGTCACTCAGCTACAACCAGACATCCTAGACTGTGAAGTCAAGTGGGCCATAGGAAGCATCACTACAAACAAAGCTAGTGGAGGTGGTGGGATTCCAGCTGAACTATTTCAAATCCTAAAGATGATGCTGTTAACATCCTGCACTCAATATGCCAGCAAATTTGGAGAACTCAGCAATGGCCATGGAACTGGAAAAGGTCAGTTTTCATTCCAATTCCAAGGAAGGGAAATGCCAAAGAATGTTCAAACTACCATACAGTTGTGCTCATTTCACATGCTAGCAAGGTAATGCTCAAAATCTTTCAAGCTAGAATTTAACAGTACAGAAACAGAGAACTTTCAGATTTGCAAGCTGGGTTCCGAAGAGGTAGAGGAACCAGACATCAAGTTGCCAACATCCGTCAGATCATAGAAAAATAAAGGGAATTCCGTGTGGATCAGAAAAAGCTGTGGAAAATTCTTAAAGATATGGGAATACTAGACCACCTTACGTGTCTTCTGAGAAACCTGTATGCAGGTCAAGAAGCAACAGTTAGAACTGGACATGGAACAATGGACTGGTTCAAAATTGAGAAAGGAGTGCATCAAGGCTGCATATTGTCACCCTGCTTATTTAACCTGCATGCAGAGTACATCATAAGAAATGCCAGGCTGGATGAATCACAAGCTGGAATCAAGACTGCCAGAAGAAATATCATCAACAACTTCACACATGCAGATGATACCATGCTAATGGCAGAAATTGAAAAGGAACTAATGAGCCTCTTGATAAGGATGAAAGAGGAGAGTGAAAAACCTTGAAACTCAACATTTAAAAAAATAAGATGACGACATCTGGTCCCATCACTTCATGGCAAATAGAAGGGGAAAAGTGGAAGCAATGACAGACTTTATTTTCTTGGGTGCCAAAACTATCACAGTGATGGCAGCCATGAAATTAAAAAGATACTTGCTCCTTGGAAGGAAAGCTATGTCAAACCTAGACAGCATATTAAAAAGCAGAGACATCACTTTGGTGACAAATGTCCATAAGTCAAAGTTATGGTTTTTCTAGTAGTCATATACAGATGTGAGAGTCAGACCATAAAGCAGGCTGAGCACCAAAGAATTGATGCTTTTGAACTGTGGTGCCAGAGAAGACTCTTGAGAGTCCCTTGGACTGCCAAGAGATCAAACCACTCAATCCTAAAGGAAATAAACCTTGAACAGTCACTGGAAGAACTGATGCCGAAGCTCCAATAATTTGGCCACCTGATGTGAAGACTCGACTCACTGGAAAAGACTCTGATGCTGGGAAAGACTGAGGGCAGGAGAAGGAAGCAACAGAGGATGAGATGGTTAGACAGCATCACCAACTCTATGGCATGAGTCTGAGCAAACTCCAGGAGATAGTGGAGGATAGAGGAAGCCCGGTGTGCTGCAGTCCATGGGGTCACAAAGAATCAGACATGACTAAGCAAGTGAACAACAATCCCTCTCTAAATAAGTTCCAATACATCCTTTTCAGGATATGGATAGTTTAATATCATAATTACAATCACAGAATATGAAGGAAAGATGCCTGGATTCACACCTTGGCTCTGTTACTTACTAGGTATGAGATCTTAGTAAAAACCCACTTAATCTCTTGTGTCTCTGGCTCCCCATTTATAAAATGAGGATAATAATCATCTCTCTCCCCACTAGAGATGTTATTATTGTGAGGATTGAAACACTTAATATGGTTAAAGCGCTTGTGCTTATATATATTAGATACAATATGTGTTGGTTGTTATTTTTACCTGAGCCAGAAACTTTGGATATATCCTTGATGCCTCTTGCCTACATCTGACCCATCTCTAAACCTAGTTAACTTACCTCCTGACTACCTCCTGAGTCTGTCCTCTTCCCTCCATTTCTACCACTGCCACACGAGGTTAGCTACCGAGATCATTTGCCAAAAGCAACCTGCAAACCATTCTCCTGCATCCTCTCCAGTTGTTGCTTTACAGAGAAACCTAAGTGACATTTAAAATATTCAAATCTTGCTGAAACTTTCTGATTCTTAGGTATATTAGGAGTCTTTCAAGATCCCGAAAGTTCTGCCCCCCACCCCAATTTCTTCTCTCTCTCTCTCTCTCTCTCCCTGTCTCAATGTCTCCCTGTCTCCCCGCCTTTCACTCTGGCCTCCTTGCAGCTCCTCATGCTGGCCCATCTTCCCCTGATGTGGATCTTTCCAGATGCGTCTCCCACTCCCTTCCTCCATGTCCATCACCTCCTCCCTCAGCATTGCTGCAGTCACAACGTCGCATGTGCTTCTGTGACTATTTGACTGACAGCTGTCCACCATTCCAGAAGCCAGTTGCTCTCCGAAAGCAGGAAGTGCATTTACCTTTCCTCACCACTGCGTCTCTGCACTTAGCCCTGTTACTGGCTTATAATATTTTGCTCAATAAACCTTGTTTTAATTAATGAACGAAAACACTGTGGCACAACTGTACAGGCAGGACCAGTAAAGGCTGATGTCTCTCATGGATTCACTCCTGCTTGGGTGAGGATTAGATTTTGTTAGCTCCAAAACTTCAAGTCAGAGAAGGAAATGGCAACCCACTCCAGTTGTCTTGCCTGGGAAATCCCATGGACAGAGGAGCCTGGTGGGCTCCAGTCCATGGGGTCTCAAAGAGTCAGACAAAACAGGAAGTCGCAGGAGCTCGCAAGGCCCCAGAGCTCTTGACGACAGAGCCAGAACTGTGCTTGAGGACTCCTAGCTCCCAGGCGTCTTGATCCTGGCTTCTCTCACCAGATACGAGGATGGAAAACTAGAATCTAAATTACGCCTGAGGGCTTTCCTAGTGGCTCAGTGGTAAAGAATCCCCACCTGCCAATTCAGGGGATGTGAGTTCCATCCTTGGTCTGGGAAGATCCCACATGGCACACATCAGCTAAGCCTGCTCATCACAACCACTGAGCCCGTGCTCTAGAGCCTGGGAGCTGCAACTGCTGAAGTCTGTCAGTGCTAGAATCCGTGCTCTGGATCAAGAGAAACCACACAGTGAGAAGACTACACGCCACAACGAGAGAGTAGTCCCTACTTGCCCCTAGAGAAAAGCCCACAGCCATAAATAAATAAAATTATCAAACAAACAAACTTCAAGTCATTGGCTGGATAACTTGAGTAGATGCAACCTTTGCCTGCATGTCACAAACTACGTTTGAAGCAGCTGAGCCAGCACAAGGGGCGCAACCAGAAGTTGGTTTAGCAAAGGTATCATCTCAAAATATGCTGTGCTTAGTCGTTCAGTCGTATCCGACTCGCTGTGACCCCATGGACTAGGTCCCGCCAGGCTCCTCTGTCCATGGGAATTCTCCAGGCAAGAATACTGGAGTGGGTTGCCATGCCCTCCTCCAGGGGATCTCCCTGACCCAGGAATCGAACTGGGGTCTCCTGCATTGCAGGCAGATTCTTTACCAGCTGAGCTACCAGGGCAGCCCATCATCTCACAATACACAGGTCTTAAGGGTTACATAAAAAACAGAAGCTGAAAAACAGGCTTTCCACATTCTCACTACTTGAAACCTATTATTTCTTTAGGGACTACTCTCTAGAAAGATCTTAACCCCACCAAAAAAAAAAAAAAAAAGATGTCAGTTTGCTACTATCTCACTACTATGTGAGACCTTATTTCCTTCCCAGCTCTGTGGGAGTAAAACGCCATGATCCAGATCCGTAAAGTAAAGACCCACCTAAGCTGTTCCCACAGAATACAGTCTGAGGAAGTGACCAGACATTTGCAGACCACAGAGGGCTTCTTAGGGTTGGCAATTTTCCATTTGATATCTATGTCAGAAAGGAAGCCAGCTAATAGGTATATCATTTGGGAATGTTCAAGCTCACTAAATTCTTTTTTCCTTTTTCTTGCAAACATCATTTTATTTTTTTATTTTTTAAATTATGAAGTATGATAACACATTTACAGGAGACTTCGCAAATACAGAACAAAATTACATACAGTCTTACTATACATTGCAATTATTTTTAAGTAGATAAGTTAAGATTTTTAGTTGGAGTTTCAATATAAACTCTCAAAAAATAATAGAAGATAAAAAATTAGGATACAGTATACCTAAAAAGTGCTATGAACGAATTCAACATAATTAAGACTTATACAATTTTTACACAATATTAGGGTACAAATTCTATTCAACTTCCCATAGAATATAAACCAGGAGATACTGGAACGTATCCAGAGACATAAAACAAGGGGCAAAAATTTCACGGTCTAAAGGTATTGAAAATACAGAGCCTGTTGTCTTACTGTGGGATTATGTTAGACGTCAATATCAAAAGATACCTGAAAATAACCTACATATTTTCAAGTGCAATGTGACATTTACCAGGAGAGAACTTTGACTTAGCCATTAAAAGCCTCAATAAAGTTAAAAGACTGAAAAAGACAGAGTGTGATTGCAGAGAAGCATTTCAAAATGAGAAATTAATATCAAAATGAAAGATTAATATTGAAGATACTTTAAAAACATTGTGTATTTGGAAATTAAATGTCTACTTTTAAATGATAGGTGTATCTAAGAAGCCATAACAAGGAAAATTAGAAAACATTGGCAACAGAGTAAAATGAAGAGAATTTATCAGAATTTGTTACATGCAGCTGAAGCTGCTAGATGCAATTAAATGCAATGTTGAATCCTGAATAAGGTATGAAAACAAATAATAGACACCAGCATAAGATTTTGTGAAATTTGAACAAAATCTCTACTTTAGTTAATAATACTGTTATCAATTTTTTTACAACACATGGTATTTCTTTATATTCTCAGAACTGGATTACAAGTTTCAAGCCTCATTCAAAAAAAAATTTTTTTAATCACTAAGCTAATAAGCTTTCTAGACTTTTAGCATAATACTAGATGCCAGAATAAACAGAACTATATCAAAGTTTTGAGTGAATATAAATTAGAATTCTAGTATTCTATTCATACTTAGACAAACAAGTAGAACCAAAATGTCAAAATTTTTAGCTAGGCAAAAATTTGTAAGTTTTAAAAATATGTATTATATTATACATATGTATTATATTATACATATACATATGCCATTTACATATGGTGCTCAGTTAAATCCAACTCTTTGCAACCCTTTGTACTGTAGTTTGCCAGGCTCCTCTATCCATGGGATTTTTCAGGCAAGAATACTAAAGTGGGTTGCCATTTCCTCCTCTAGGGGATCTTCCCAACCCAGGGATCAAACCTATGTCTCCTGTGTCTCCTGTATGGCAGGCAGATTCTTTACTGCTGAGCCATTGGAGAAGCCCCCAGTTTATATATATATATATATACACAAAAACTTTTCTACTACACTTGATAAAGGCCTGAGAAAGAAAGAGAGAGAGAGAGAAATTGGAAACATAAACTAAACGAAATGGGCAAGCTCACTAAATTCTTCATGAAACTGGGAGAGTATGAATGTCAGGCTTCCTCCAGAATCTAATTCAGGCCCTGCCCCATTTTGTGACATGTGTTCTCTGGGCTTCTGATCATTATAGTTTGGACTTCTGGTTTCATAAGCTCTAAGAACGCAGGGGTCACATCTAGTGTTGAGAATTCCGGATGCAAGTAGGTGCTTTAAAAATGCTGATAATGATGTCAACAGAAGCAACATCACTCTCTTGGTGTTGTCTTAGGGTAATTATACAGATATTTATCTGTATCTAAAGGTTACAGATGGCTTCCCCAGTGGCTCAGATGGTAAAGAATCTGCCTGCAAAGTGGGAGATCGGGGTTCGATCCCTGGGTCGGGATAATAATCCCCTGGAGAAAGGAATGTCAACTGACTCCAGTATTCTTGCCTGGAGAATCCCATGGACAGAGGAGCCTGGTGGCCTATAGTCCATGGGGTCACAGAGAATTGGACATGACTGAGTGACTACACTTTCACTTTCAAAATGGTTACAAACAGCAAATACTCTCCAGGTAGTAAACAGAATTTCTGACTCTGTGCTGGATTCCCCCTCTTCTCTCTTATATCCACTACTGAAAGACTTTACATCAATCTCTACAACAGTCTGGAATATCCTTGTACTGTGCACACTGGCCACTTTCTACCACTTGTGCTAAATACTAACTCAGAGTAGCAAGCAAGATGGTGATTGTCCTTCCAAAAGACTCAAAGAACAGCAGGCAGCACCTGTTCATCAGCTTGAACAGATATCAGAATCACCTGAAGAGCTTGTTCAAACACAGATTACTGCTGCCCCACCCCAGGGTCTCTGATTCAGTAGCTTTAAGGTGGAAGCTGAGAATTAGCATCTCTAATAATGTAATAATTACATTTCTAATAATGTAAAACTAGGTGATGCTGATGCTGCTAGTCCCACCCTGAGAACCACTGGCACTGATGTTAGCCACAGACCTAGTCATTAGACCAGAGAGATCTGGCTTCAAGTCCCAGCTTTACCATTTATCATGGGACCATGGATGCATTACTGAACCCCTCTAATGCTCACTTTGTTCATCTGTTAAAAGAAAAAAGCAATAATAGCACCAGATAATAATAACACAAGATAATGCATGGTGATAGACAAGGGTGCATACAAACCACCCCCTTCCTCTACAGAGAAGGAGCCCTTTTCCCTATCCCATGCTCTGCCCTCCCTCAAGGATACAGGATGCTCTCTCTGTGACTCTCCCTGGCAGGGCTGCTGTGGGTCATTTGGGTGGTGGGCAGGACACAGTGAATTCAGCCTCCGCCTGCCTTTCTCCAGAAGCATCCTGTCTACGAGGGTTCCTCAGCCCACCTCACAAAGAGAGAAGCAGGCAACTGTCTGAACACTTCTGCAAGATCAGTATCCCACATAGCTTGCTTCCCTGAGACTGACAGGTTATTAATTCATCCCCAGCCACACACACAACACTAATGGGGAACTCCAGAGTTTGGACAACACATCATTAGACTCTTCTACCACCAACGTGCCCTTGGAATTTTGGTGTATCCATTTCCTAAGGCTGCTGTAACAAATGACCACAACTTGGTAGCTTAAAAGATACACATTCATTCTTATTGGCATTTATCTAACATTAATTAATTAAACTATTCATTTACTCACCTTTTCACCAAATATTAATACTATGTGCCAAGTACTGTCTAGACACAGGGAATATAATGAACGAGGAACCCTGCCTTTACAGTTTTTATACTGCAATGGTGGCTCAATCAGTAAAGAATCTGCCTGCCATACTGGAGACCAGGGTCCAATCCCGGGGTTGGGAAGATTCCCTTGGAGAAGGAAATGGCAACCCAGTCCAGTATTCTTGCCTGCAAAATCCCATGGACAGAGGAGCCTGGTGGGCTACAGTCCATGGGTTGCAACAGTCAGACATGACTTAGTGACTAAACCACAACCAGAAACAGATAAATGCTAGAGAGAAAGTAACCTGACCTAGCAACATAGACTATGAAGAAAGAAAGAAAAAAAAAAAAAAAAACCCAGAGAGGAAATACTATCCGTGCATACACTAAAGAGAGTTGTCAGTCCTCTGGGCAGGAGGTTAGGAGTGGAAGGACAGAGTTGGAGAAAGGGGCTCAGAAGTGCCAGGAGCTTCTCTGGCCTAGAGTCTTGGGTTCAATAAGCTGGGGAGTAGAGAGAGGGATGAGCTAACGGTGCAGACCAGGGCCCAGCTGTGAATGGCCCCAAGTGCCCTGTAAAGGATCTAGACAGCATCAGGTGCTCTGGAGAGCCACTGAAAAGTTTAAGCAGCCCTCCTTCAATATCCCATCCCCGAGAAGCAACCAGGGCTCCAAGGAGGAAATCGTGGATGCTCTGGCTGCCTTTTCCACATCTAAGCATCAAACTTGGCAGACTTAGCTGTGAAGTGGTTTAAGCACCTCCTGCCTTTTCTTCCTCATTGAGACCCTTTGTGATTTATACTTTAAGAATTTTACTTTTAGAGCCTCCTCATATAGTGAGCTATCATCTCCCTTAGACTCCCTGTCAATTTCATTTTCAAAGTACTTTCTCTTAAAAATACTGTTAAACCCCTTGGATCACATTTAACCCCCTACTCTTTATGGTTCTTTTTATGAGGATGTCCAAAAGATAGATCTACTATATTAACTACTAGTGCCTTAGGTAGCTCACAGTAATTCTGAATGCTCAGACAGTTATTCTTTTTTCCAGCCCGGGTGGTTTCTCTGAAAAGTGGGTTGATGAAAACTGTGATGTGAATTGAGTTGGGAATGCCCACTTGCCTGGATGTGGGGTCCCTGTCTGCTTCATCCCTCCACTTTACCTCCTGAAACATAACACTCCTACTTAGCATGCTTTTGTCAACTAGTATCATTCTCTCTGTGAACTTCAATAAACTGGCAGTACATTTCTGTGCTGGAAAGACATTTTGCATTAAAAATTGGACTCACATCGGGCAATCTGCCTGGGGACCACATGTCTAGGAAAGCAGTCATTTTTAACTACGGATATTACAAGTCTAGATAGAATAGGGCTAGTGTATTCTGAAGTATAACTGTCTAGCCTACTGGAAGCAAAATTACTGTACTGCATGTTGGTAATTAACCTTGTCAACTAACTTTAGGACCAACTCCAGCTTAATGCCTACACTCACATCTTGGGTTCCATAGCTGTTGTTTCTGGATCTCATTATATTCCATTTGCAACCTGCATCCCTTGCCAGCACTTCCCAATTTGCTTGCCCTATTTGCCTTGTTTTCCCTGTAGCATTGATTAGCTTCTAATCAGGCAAAGTTTACTAGCTCATTGTCCTTGTGGTTTCCTCTCTACCTCCTGTGTTTGAACCAGGGAAGAGACTTGTGTCTAGCCCACCACTGTGTCCCAGATCTGTAAAAGCGTGCCTGGCATGCAGTAGGTGATCAAAAATTATGTTAAATGAATGAATGTATACATTTCCACAGAGCTATCTACTACCAGGTGACTTTTTGGCATTCCTGACTCCAAATAGATTATTTACCAAAGTGTTTTGACAACTTTCTTTGTTTAGTCACTGAGTCGTGTTCAACTCTTTGTGACCCCATGGAGCTCTAGAATTTTAATATGTGAGCTAAGTTGAATGTCACTATCAGCAGCCTTCTGGTATCAAGTCCTTTGCCAACCAAGAAAAAGCACGGCTTCTGTCATCTCTGTTACAGTTTTCCCAAATGATTGTTTCTTTTTCCCC
This sequence comes from Neotragus pygmaeus, assembly GCA_006410875.1. Classification (NCBI taxonomy): domain Eukaryota; kingdom Metazoa; phylum Chordata; class Mammalia; order Artiodactyla; family Bovidae; genus Neotragus; species Neotragus pygmaeus. The sequence goes on from SJYV01019542.1 coordinate 437,307, forward strand.
TCAGCATAGCTGAATATGGACATGCAACAGGCAAATTGAGTGATTTGAGGCAAACTGTGTAACTCTCATTTTCAGCTTTTTCATCTGTAAAAAAGGGATCTCCTAGGTGAATATCAACTTGCCTGATAGTTAACTGATGCAACTTTCTTGAGAGATACAGACTTTTTAAAGTGCTCGCTCTCCTGAACACAAATAATATCAAACTCATGCTCTCCCCTTTCCAGGCACTTAGCCAGGTTGATTAGCCTTGATTATAAGCAGAATGCTCACTGCACCTTCCACAAACATAGCCTCTACCAGTGTGATGCGCATTTAACCTACTAATGCTAGTTCACTTACCTGACACTTGTCACTGATTGAAAAGCATGTTACAGGATGGGCATGAAACACAGGTAAGCATCTGAAATCACTATGATAAGAGCCCTTTGTAACAAGTGACCTTCCTTCCTCATGGGTTTTATATTTGAATGTCTACAGATGTTTGACTTTTCTGCCAAACAGCCATCCGGCCAAGAACAGGATGGCCCCTCCATGGGAATGTGTAGGTGATGACATTTCTTTCATATCTTGGCATCTAAACATGACACTCTATCTGGTAATAATGCACTGAGCTCCTGATTGCTTATGGCACGGCTCTTGGCAGAATGGGCTGTGAACGCCTGCACTATATTTTACTCCATCAACTCTTGTTATACGTGTGTCGGATAGGGAACACAGATGCTCAATATTAAGCAGACCCAGAAAACAACCACTGTCAAAATCCTGCCTGGGGCATCTGTATAAACACACAGCACCATCCCGGGAGTTGTGCATTTTCAAAACATCTGCCAGTTCATCCCAACCAGCTTCCCTCACATTCTCAGGCCCTATCAATGCTACCACCACTTCTTTAATCCCTAAAGTTCAAGTCCATGGATTTGATTTCTTGTTCTCAGCTCATCTCCTGTGTGCTGGAGCCATCATTTATCAATAATCAGTAATTGTATTTATTCAATGCTTATTCTATGTCAGGCAGACTCCGTGCTAAGTGCTTTTGAGTCCTTTATCAAAGAGTTGTCACAACAACTCTATACAGTAGGGCTATTTGTATTCCATTTTGCAGCTATCGAAATGAGGTTTAGTGGTAGAGCCCCAGATCCCACAGCTAGAAAGTGGTAGAGTCAGAATGTGGATCCAGCTTTGTCTGTCACTAAACTGTACTGTTCAGGGAGGCCTGGCGTGCTGTGATACATGGGGTCGCAAAGAGTCGGACACGACTGAGAGACTGAACTGAACTGAAACTGTACTGTATTCCCTCCTGTGAAGCATTAATCATCATATCTTCCCCTTCTTTATAAGGCATTTTAAAGTTTCCAAAACACTGTCACAAGGCATATCACTTGATCCCCCAAATAAAACAGAGAACCAGGCAGGATATGTTTTAACCCCACTGTCATAGAAGTAACTAAAGCTCAGCAATTATCTGATTTACTCAAAGCTACATGTGCCTGAGTCTTGGACTCAAATCTGATTCTTTTCACTATTCTCATAAAAATGTTGTGTTTTTTTTGTTTTTTTTGTTTTTTTTGCTTGTTTTTTTTGTTTTTTTTGTAATCATTAGCTCTGGGCTTAAAGAAAATTAATCTTAGAAGAAATAAATTGTTCCATAACAACTCAGAGCTTAAGAAAAAAAATTTTTNAAAAAAAAAAAATAGTGCAGGTTGCACAACTGAGGTGCCTAGGACTGCATATTGTGAACTTATTCCCACACACACACACACAAACACCCCATCAGTTATTTGAATTTCCAGTATTGTAGAAGAGGCACATGAGAAGTGAGCGGGGACTGGGTTAAATACCATCTCCACTATCTTCTGGGGAGAGGAGTGCTGCGAAACCAGGATTAAAGAAGCACAGTTTGGAATCTAACCTCTTGGATTTAAGTCCCAGCTCTGCCACCAGCTGGGTGACTGTAATAGGTCACTTCATATCTCATTGCCTCAACTTTCTCAACAGAAAAATGAGGATCATTTTTAAAAAAAACAAAATACCAGCTGTACACAGAGTCCTCCTTTCCCCATGGGGTTATTATAAGGACTGATTTAATACATGCCAAGTGCTCAGGACAATTCCAAGCATTCGGCCATCAGTGAGTAAGTGTGAGCTATTTGGATTATCACTAATTCAGTGATTTTCGACAGATTAAATTTCCTGAGCCTCAGTTTCCTCATCTTCAAAATGAGAGCAGTGCTTACCTCTACAAGTTGGCTCTGAGAATTAAATGTGGAACCATCGAGAAAGCACCCAGCAGTTATCCCAGAAAAGGTCCCCTTATACCCTATCCAAGACCTGGACTTCTAATCCCCAAGACACACATGACATCCTTCTCCCGTCTCTGCTCCTCTTAGCAGTTCTGCGTGCCCATCGTTCGTGCTACCATAGTAAGCAGTTGTATTTATCCCATAGAAAATGCTGGCCTCTTACAAATTCATCTTAAGGAAATTACAACCTAAATTACACTCGACGATTGCATAACCAAAAGACCGATCAAGTTCCCGAGCCCACGGGAAGCTCTTCCACAGCCCATCCCTGCCCGTTTTGGCGAACAGTGCATGGCAGAGAGGGGAACCGGCCTTCTCCTGCTCTGGGAGGACTAGGGGCCGCAGGCACATCGCACCGTGTAAAATCTGGTTAAGATGAATATCAAGAGCAGCCTTGAAAGCAAAAAGGAGTCAAAGCAGGTCTGGGAAGGGGAGGAGAGCCTGACTCATCAGCTCTGCCTGTGAGGATATCAGGGAGTTTATAGGGAGCGCCAGGCTTCTAGGAGTCCTGGATGACGAGCCCCACCTCTCTGCTGCTAGCTGCAGACCTGAAGGCAGGGGCTGGTCCCAGCGGGCCCAGGACCCACTATGGGGTCTGTTCCCCAAACAGTGATGCTGAAGAGCCCCTCCCCTAGCCAGGACAGTTATGTGAGTAAAGCAGGAAGATACAGTGGCCCCTGGGGAGACACTAAGGGTCTGTTCTGAGGCGGGCTTGGCTGTGAAGAATGGTGGTCAGGCCCAGGGGAGGAAGTTTACACAGGAGAGAGTCCTGGGATTCACAGCTAGGACAGCTGGTTCCAACTCATACAAGCACTTCACCTGTTCCGGCCTCTCTCCTCTCAGTGAGGAAAGGCCAGCGCACAGTCATCCAGAGGCTCAATGGGAAAGAGAAGAATCCTGAAGAATGGAGAGGGAGGCTAAGGCATTCTACGGTGGTGCCAAGTGAGCTCCTACTCCTGGATCCCATGCTCTGGGCAGAGCCTAAAGCTCTATCGGACACAAACCATGCAGGAGGAGGCTGGTGGGCAGGGCCGCACCTGAGACTCTTCCCTCTGACACCCAGGGAGTCTGAGGCCCCTTGCCTCACAACGCGAACTCCCCTACTCATCCCCCTGGCCACACACGGAGCACACAACACTCACAACCTACCACACCGCCCCCCACTTCCACTGTCATCTGCCTATGTGTGCCAGCGTCACTGAGACAGAGAGGGAACACTGTGCTCTGTCCCCATGACAGCCAAGGAAAGAAGCTAGGGCCTGTCCTGGGCCTCTCATCTAAAGGAGAAGCAGGCTGTCCAACTGCAGTGCCCACCCCAGCATGCGGCGCAGAATTCCACGCTCTGTGCCTGACTCAGTGAGACTCTGCTTGCAAAAAGCTTCGTGTGCCTTCCCGAACTTCTACCTCAGCAGCCTGAGAAGGGCATAGTCACGGCCTCAGAAGTTTCCACAGCTAAATGCAGGGAAAGCTGCCTGCTCTGATAGAGGGAGGCTGGCTCCAAGGGGCTGCTAATTATGTATGAAGATGACCTTGCCTGCATGAGGTACGTGAGGTGTGCAAGCTGTATCTTGCAGCTGAATTGCTTTGAGAAGGGATTGTTCTCCATATACAGGTTGCTAATTTCAGTTGCCTCATTGCTACGGGCCTATGCAGGCAATATGTTCAAGTCCTCTCAAGGGTAGTGAAGAAGGCACAATTTGGGCTCTAGTGAGACCGAGATATATGAATGATGGTCAGAGTTAACATTTTGATGCTTAAATTCCCAATTAAGTTGATAGCTCCTGCCCTGGCTCATAGACGGTAAAGAATGTGCCTGCGATGCAGACTCGAGTTCAATCTCTGGGTCAAGACGATCCCCTGGAGAAAAGAGTGGCTACCTACACTATATTCTTCCCTGGAGAACGCCATGGACAGAGGAGCCAGGCAGGCTACAGTCCACGGGGTCGCAAAGAGTCAGACACAACTGAGCAACTAACACTTTCACTTCACCCCACCTTATTAATTTGAGGTTTAATGAGATAACACACCAAAGTACATGATAACTGCACCTACCATTCTTTTATCCACTATGCAAGGCAGTTTCAGGTCTGTTTTCTCATTTGATTCCCACCACATCCTGTGAGAAAGAAAATATTATCCACAATACAGAGTACACAGAAGAGGAATGTCAGGGAAATATGTGACTTGATTAATGTCAGGCAGCTGGAGAAGGAAGCCAAAATCAAACCCAGGTGGTGGGGATAACTCTGAAATTTGTGCATTTACCCAAGACAATTCCTCCTAGGCTGGCACTCCACTGTAGGCACAATGCAGACTTTGGTTCCCTGTCTTATTTCCACACTTCAGTCTTTTCAAAAGCACAATCTGGTTACTCTCAACAAAACATACGGCAGCTTGACTCATCAAATGCTTCCCTGGTCACTAAGAGACTGAGGTGTGCTGGGTGCCATGCTCCACTCAGACATGTCACTAGGCAAACCAAACCACCTCTTGGAAGGCAGCATCCCTTGCCCAAGGATGGGAAGAGTTAATGATGACCCAATGAAAGACTAAGTTGTCAATTACCAGCTCATGTGCAGATGGAGCCCTAGGCCTTGGAAGGCAACTTTTTTCTCTTTCCAGGAGCCTTTCTCTTAATTAGCAATTAGTCTGCAACTTAGCGTTAGCAGGCAGGGCTTGAAGACTAAGATAGGGAGAGGAAAGATTAAGGAAGGAAAAGGAAAGATTAAGGAAGGGAGAGGAAAGATTAAGAGAGGAAAAGGAAAGACAAGGACAGTACTTTGGATATGTTACTGCAGAGCAAGATTAGAAGGATAATTTGAGGATGTTCCTTCCCAGGGGCACTGGCGTTGGGGAAGGGACAGTAGTGGCGCCTTGATGGGCTTAAGAGCATGGGTTTTGGCTTTTATGTTCATTTTATTTTTCAATTTTTAAAAATTTTAAATATAATTTTAAAGGTGACTTTGCATTTACAGCTATTACAAAATATTGGCTATAGTCAGCATGTTGTAAAATACATCCTTGAGCCTCTCTTGCATCCAGTACTTTGTAACACCCACTCTCCCACCACTGTACTGCCCCTCCTGCTTCCACTGATAAACACTCGTTTGTTCTCTGTATCCATGAGTCTGTTTCTTTTTTGTTATATTCACTAGTTTAGATTCCACATACAAGAGATATGATACAGTACTTGTCTTTCTGTCTGACTTATTTCACTTAGTATAATAACCTCCTGGTCCACCCAAGTTATTGAAAATGGTAAAATTTTATTCTTTTTTTGTGGAATAGTAGTAGTGTTTTATACACACACACACATATATATACCATGTATCCAATCATCTCTTGATGGACACTTAGGTTACTTCCATATCTTGGCAATTATAAACAATGCTGCTATGAACATTGGGCTGCATTATCTATTCACATTGGCATTTGGGGTTTTTTTGGATAGGTACTCAGGAGTGAAATTGCAGGGTCATATGGTAGTACTATTTTTCAGTTTTTTGAGAAATCTCCATACTGTTTTCCCCAATGGCTGCACCAACTTACGTTTAAAAAAAAAAAAAAAAGCAAGTTTTTTAACCAATAAAATAATGAACAACCAATAAAAGCAGTTAGTTAGGGAGGCTCTCTGGGTCACTATAGCAAAGAAAGTGGATGGTAACAAGTCTCATCTTGTTCTTGTGNAAAAAAAAAAAAAAAGCAAGTTTTTTAACCAATAAAATAATGAACAACCAATAAAAGCAGTTAGTTCGGGAGGCTCTCTGGGTCACTATAGCAAAGAAAGTGGATGGTAACAAGTCTCATCTTGTTCTTGTGTTCAGGACTCCCACCACCACAGAAAACACTTAGATTGTATTAAGATCCTTGGGAAAGACTTTGGGTTCAACCAATTCATGGGCTAGGACCTTTGTTTAGTTGAAAAGTGTCAGGAAGGCTCTGTGGGTCACAACCCTGATAGTCTCATCTGCCGTCTTCATCAGGTCTGAAGTGCAGGGAAATGGTACAGTCCTTAAGGCCTCATAGCACCCATGCTCACTCACTGGCTTATAGGAAGCTCTAGTCAACAACCGCTCCTCTCAATAAGCGTAACCCAAGCGCGACCTGCCTCAGGTAATCAGCCATGTTTTCCAAAAGGTAAACAAGTCATTCTCCCAAATTATGGTCATTTACTTCCAGCACTGGGTACTGAACCTCACATAACCCCTTACCAGGAACATATCAGAATCTGTACAGTTTCTCCCATGAGTGGTCTGTCTGGTACAAATGGTGGGAACACTGGACACTAGGGGTAAAACCTTACCTCCGAGGAAGAGAAGGATGGAGTGCCCAGAAGAACCTGCAGTGAGTCTAGGTTCACTTACAGGAGAGCAGATAGCATTACACCTCCAATGGGCGAAAAAAATGGTTCCTACCCACTGAACCCTGCTTGTGGGAAAGTGCTCACAGTTTCCCTCATCCACAGATTCAACAATAGGCTCTGTACATTTATTTTGTTTAATTACAGATAATAATCACACTCATGCCTCTTGTGTTCTGTTATGCCTGATTCTAAAATCAACTGTTCAGTGTCTTTTTAATTTCAGCTTCCCTAACTAAGATTTAAGAGTGATTTTTCACTAACATAAAGGCAATGCAAAATTCTCTTAATTGAGAAAAAGATATACAGGAACCAGTCCATCTATACTAAATTTTCATATAAATTGAGGGACCAGAGAGAGGTTACTATAATTCTGATTGTAAGCTATTTCTTAGGAGGTAGTTTATTTTGGTTTCGGACAGCAGGTCAGTATAGAAAAATTCCTTTGCAGAACTCCAATCAATTATTTTAGTCANAGGTTACTATAATTCTGATTGTAAGCTATTTCTTAGGAGGTAGTTTATTTTGGTTTCGGACAGCAGGTCAGTATAGAAAAATTCCTTTGCAGAACTCCAATCAATTATTTTAGTCATTAAAAAAAAAGTGGGGGTTTCCCTTAAAAGATTCTATCCTAGTGGACAGAATAAGCTGCTTGTAAGATCTCTCATTCAATAAACAGAATTGTCTTTTAATAAATGGTGGCCATCATATCAGAGAAAATAAATGTGGAGGGTATTTCAATCACTAAGTAAATCTGCTTAGTGCACCATGCCTGCTCAAAGTTCACTTGTTTACATAGTGAATTCCTTTTTGATACCCTTACCTCATCAAGTGGTTTAGAGCAGGCATGTGCTCCGTTCTTTCCCTTCATAAAGAGCAAAGGTACTTGGAACTCCAAAATTGGAAATGAGTTTGTACCAGGGAAATCTTGCAGAAAGAGCATGGGCTCAGACACATCTGGGTCACAACCCAACACTGTGACTGACCTAGTTGAATGAATTTATGTAAATTTTTCAATTCTCTGAGCCTTGGTTTCTCATTTATAAAACAGACTATTATTTGGCTTAAACATTACTGGCTTAGAACACTATTTCTAACATGGTAGGTGTCAGTGAGTGGGAGTTTGTGTGATTGCTACATCACCACTCTATTCAGGTATGTTGGCCAAGATTTCACACTGGATACATTTTTTTTAGGTTCTCACTAGTTATCTATTTTATATAATACAAAGCAGTGTATATATGTCAATCCCAATTTCCCAATTCATCCCATCCATCCCCTTCCCCGCTTGGTATCTGGATATTTGTTCTCTACATCTGTGTCTCTATTTCTGCTTTACAAACAAGTTCATCTGTATCATTTTTCTAGATTCTACACATAAGTGATATTATATGATACTTGTTTTTTCCTTTCTTATTTCACTCTGTATGACAGTCTTTAGGTCTATCCATGTCTCTGCAAATGGAACAACTGTCATTCCTTTTCATGGCTGAGTAACAGTCCATTGAATATATGTACCACATCTTCTTTATCCATTCCTCTGTTGATGGACATTTAGGTTGCTTCCATGACCTGGCTACTGTATATAGTGCTGCAATGAACACTGGGGTGCATACACTGGATCCATTTTTTTTTTTAAGAAGGCTGTGGTCAGGGTCCAAACAACAACAGTGGAAAAACTCCAAGGATCAACTCTTGATTCTTTACTCTTCATTCAGCATGCAGGTTAAGGGAAACTAAACATTTGCAATGTGTTGGATCCACATTTTATGATCTGTCCTTTTTGCAGGAGTGCCAGGATATGTGGGGGGTGGGTGCCAGACTAGCCTTTCAGAGCATCTGCACAAACCACACAGAAGAACACTAGCGCCTGAGAATGAAAATGCAATGAGATCAGCAAAGATAAGTTTCATCAATTAGAAAAGCCTATGGAGGAGTAAAAGGGGGAGTCATTGGCAGGACAGGAGAGAAGCGCAGGAGCCCCAGACACCTCCAGGCTGTGGAAACACCTCTCCTTTGAGTCGCTTGATGCTCACTCTATCTTTGTAAATCCTAATGGAAAGGAGACAGTGTGCCCGCTGCCAGCTTTCTCCACTGTCACAAGCTTTCTCCACTTCCTCACTTACCTCCATTAGTATAAGGGGTCTCCCAAGACTCAGTGGAACAAACCATCTCTCCAAGATGGTTGGTGCTTTTCAAATGCATCTCCACAGGCTGATAATCCTGAGATTTTGGTTAAAATTAAGTATTGCCCTGCTCAGAAATAAACTCTTTGTGTAGACTTCATTTGTGTGGCAAAATGTACATAGTATAAAATTTACATTTTAATAACCAACAAAGACCTACTGTATAGCACAGGGAACTCTGCTCAACCCTATGTGGCAGCCTGGATGGGAGGGAAGTTTCAGGGAGAATGGATACATGTATCTGTATGGCTGAGTCCCTTCACTGTTCACCGGAAACCATCACAACATTGTTAATTGGCTATGCCCCAATACAAAATAAAAAGTTTAAAAATAAAATTTACCTTTTTAACCATTATTAATGTACAGACCTACAGCATTAATTACTATTCCCACTGTAGTGCAACCCTTACCACCAAGGATACATCACAAGAACTTTTTCATATTCCCCAGCTGAAATTCTGTACCCTTTAGGCAGTTAACTCCCCCATTGTATTTCCCCAGCTCCTGGCAACTTCCCTTTTACTTTCTGTTTCTCTGAATTTGATGACTCTAGGTACCTCATATAAATGGAATCCTGTGATATTTGTCCTTTTGTGACTGATTTATTTCACTTAGCATATGTCTTCAAGGTTCATCCGTGTTGTAGCATGTATAAGAAATTTCCTTCCTTTTTAAGGATGAATAATTGTGTAGACTTTTAGGTGAAGATATTACAGTCTCAGTTGATGGCCTCATATTTTGAGTCTTGCTATAAAACTCCACACTTAACGAGGCCTTAAAACCTGAACTATTTCATTAGTATATAACTTACAACTAGTTGAAAGCATTACTGAGCATATTTATTTAAGCTGGTGAAATGCAATAATATAGATTTTTTTCATGAAAACTATCTTCACAAAGTGGTATCTTAAGTTGAAAACTAGTTACTGACATCCCTGCAGAGAAACAGTATTATTTGATTAGCACTTCTGGTTGTAGAGACATTCAGGAAGGTCACATTCCATCGTTTCTGGTATCTGAGTGCTAAGGCACTTAAAGAGAGGTCTACAGATAATTCAGGTACCCCAAGAAAGAAAGCTGAGCACAGAAGAATTGATGCTTTTGAACTGTGGTGTTGGAGAAGACTCTTGAGAGTCCCTTGGACTACAAGGAGATCCAACCAGTCCATCCTAAAGGAGATCAGTCCTGGGTGTTCATTGGAGGGACTGATGTTGAAGCTGAAACTCCAATACTTTGGCCACCTGATGCAGAGAGCTGACTCATTTGAAAAGACCCTGATGCTGGGAAAGATTGAAGGCAGGATAAGAAGGGGACGACAGAGGATGAGATGATTGGATAGCATCACAAACACAATGGACATGGGTTTGGGTGGATTCCGGGAGTTGGTGATGGACAGGGAGGCCTGACGTACTGTGGTTTATGGGGACGAAAAGAGTCGGACATGACAGAGCGACTGAACTGAACTGAAGTTTGCTCACTGAAATAACTAGATCAAAAAACAAATGACTCGTTTTTTATCCAATGTCCCTCCTGATTTTCCCTAATCACCCTTGATAAAAAGTTGTTTTAAACTCACATTATAATCTACTTATATGTTTATTAATTTACTAAGTTTATATATTTGCTTAAATATTACAATAAATTTGGCTCTAATCATTAAAGAAATATTACAAGGTACAAAAGAAAGCACAGCATTTCCACAGGAGACATAAAGCTCTTCTGGCCCATGTAAGCCTAAAAAACATTGTCCTGTGAGTCTCGACCAAATTTAGTATCTGTGGAGGATGTAATCAATGTTCACCTATTCTGGATGATTTCATAAAGTTTATTTATAACTTAGACTTGTTAAAACAAACACATTCTGCAATGTCATCAAGAGGTAGAACGGGCAGACTAAGCCTCTTTTACAAGTATTAATTTTTAAGCTGTGTCTGCAGAGACATCATTCCCAACCAGGAGACCCTACTGTCTCAGTGTCCTTTGAATTATTAGAAGATGAGAAAGAAACTAAAAGAAGAGTGAAAAACATTTTTATGACAGAAGAAAGATAATTTGGACATGATAATAATGAATGAAGACACCAGAAGGAAGAGCTTGTAGGATGAGGTGGAGAACAAAAATACTGACCCCTTAAGTCTGTGCTAAAAGTGATTTTTCCTAAGAATTTTGTATATCACGCCTGTCATAAACATTCAGCTTCATTGTGCAATGAAGACAGATGACAAGAATTTATTGTTCCAACAACCAAAAAAAAAAAAAAAAAGTAACTATGTTGTTGGAATCTGGAGTGGTTTTTTTTTTTGGTGTTTTTTTTTTTTTTTTTTTTGGTTTCAAATGTGCAGTGGAACTTTTGTGCCTCCAAGGGCTGGGGGTAGTAGTTTATGTAACTAATCGGACATCTACATAAATATGAAAAATGGGGCAGGTTCCTCTCTTCTCATCTGTTCTAAAGCCAGAACTTGCTCTCAAGTTAAGAGGAGTGCAGACAGGAGAGAGATGAACAGTTTAGCTGTCCTACGCTGACTCTCTTACATAAGCTTCTGGGTTATGAGGTTTTATCCATTTAGCTTCCAAATGGTAGGAGGGAAAAGGCTTGAAGAGACACTTATTAGGGAAGAAAAATGCTTGGGAAGGTTGGTTTTAGGTTGGGGAGAATTTTTACAGATCAGAGGATAAAGACATGAAGAAAGAAAAGACTGGTGGGGAAATACCCTGAGGAAAGACTAAGAGCATTAGAGGGAGAGTTGACAATGGCCAGGAAAAAAAAAATTAACTTCTTCAAAGACAGGGGACAAGTGAACAGTCAATAACACAGAAATTTTGACATTGAAAAAGAAAAAAAAAAGATGCCGGGGATACTCAGTATCTTAACAGCAAATTAGGTAGTGACGTCACATTCTGAGAAACAATGAGGATAAAATGGGTGGGACTTGGGTCTTGGATACGTTGGCCTAGTCCAAAAAAGGAATGCAAGAGGGAACTAGACAGACGAATGAAAAAGATGACCAAGCAGCCTAGGGCTCCACCTAGGGTAAGCTAGATTCATAGTGGGGCATAAGAAGGTTGTGTTTGGTGTGTGTACTTGAAATCTCACTCGAGATGGGGCAATTCCAAGTGATGATTATATCTAAGTTGGCATTCTGTGAACACCAACAGAGGCCATAATAGGTGAGCAGATCAAGAAGTACAAGTCCAAGCTGTCAGTGCCACCTACTGGCTTATGGAAGCCAAAGAAGAGGCAAACCAGATACAGAGTAGAATTCTAAATTTTCACAGTAATAACTGGATAACCCTTGCTTGACCTAGCCATGCATCACCTGTAATTACAAAGGAGATTCTGGGTATAGATATGGGATAACTCTCAGAACCAGCTAAGTAGCATTCGATTTAGCAGAGCAAGGTGTATTTAGTTTAAAACCCTACCCTAGCATTGCCTCTAATATATCATGAACGTTAACGTAGATAGATACTAGGAACTGGGAGACCCACATCACTGTGTCAGTTCCTACAGGCATGGGTGCCAAGGCAAAGGGATGGTCTTTGCCTCTAGGTCTAGCAGAGTCTAGCACATGCCCTTGCTTTTTTGTTTAAGACTTTAACCTAGACTGTCCCCAAAGTCAAAGGCATGTGGCCAGCATTTGTATTATAACTATCTCTTAACAAATCATTCTATCCAAAAATCTTTGCAAACCCAAGAAAGGGGCCTTTTAAATTTTGTGTATCTAAATCTCACTGAGTATCTGGCACATAGAAATTTTAAAAATATCCATGGAATGAATGAATGAGTGAGCTGTGTTCTCCATGATCCTACATTTCTCTAGAATACACTTTCTTTGGGTTTAGGAGTCTCTGTGACTGTCTACCATTCCTGTTTCACTCAGCACACATCTTTTGAAAGACACATAGCTGTCTTCTAACTCTGTAAAGACAGATCGTTTTCACTGGCCATGTAGGCATGATCTGCTTCTTCCTACCTGGTCCACCCTGGGTCCTCCTCTGCTCTTTATCCTGCTGATGCCTGGGCTGAAAATCACACTGCTCGACTGACTGTACCTCTGTCAGCAAAAATGGAAGAGATTTAAGCAAGGGCAATAACAAAGAGGGAAAATGGGGGAGTCTGAGTAAAAAAAAGAAGGCTGCAGAAATACAATGCCTGAACTGTAATTGAGTGAGACAGTCCCATCTTGAAACCAACACCCCTACTAAACAGAAATCCCAGCTTTTTCTGCCTCAGGATGCTGATTACCAAAAGTACAACTAGTCCTCTAACACCTCTGCATGAATTAGTAAAGGGTGCTCCCTATAGAGGCAGAGGCTGCCCACACCAGAGTGCCTGGCTTGGTGAGATGAACCTGCAGGGAGGGGAGGTTTTCCGCCTCAACTAGATGATTTGGGCTTTTAGCGCAGTGAACAACTCCTGCATACTTTGGCCCCTCTGGCTCCTCACCCTCTAGGGACTAGGACTTCTGGGAGTCACTCCTGGGCTAAGAACCACAGTCCCATTCTAAAAATTACACTTTTCTGATCCACATTGCATCCTGGCAATGAAGAAAAGAATCCAAGATGAGCAGGGTGGGCCACTGTTAGATTCTTGCTCTGCTCTGCGTATATATTCTTCCCCATTAATTAACAAAACCAATAGACTTAGTCTCTGTGAAAGGCTTTTTCTGCTATGTAAAGGCAAATTCTAGCTGCTTCTTCATTTTCACTTCTGTGGTTTAGTGCTAGCAAGTGGAAGATTTATGTAGGTAAGGTCTGCCTTACCCACCTCTGCTAGTTCAGTAAAGCTATGGGGAAAGGCAGAGGGGTGGACTTCACTCCACTCCTCAACAGTAAAGTTCAAGTTTCCAGGGCTTTTTGCAAGGCAACTGCAATAAATCAGGCCATGAACCTTGGAGTTTGAGTTAGACCACTTGACTTAACCAGGGGCAAGTCTTGCCCCATCCCTCTTCTGGCTGGATGGGTCTCAAACTGACAACATTCAACAGGCTTACAGGGCTGGGGTGAGGTAGCGGGGGGCAAGTGAAGGTCGACTGAAATCTGAAACTATATTTCCTGAGTGTAATCAGTTTCCACATCAAACAAAGTGGGTCTTCGGATCTGACTGAGACATTTTCCCATTTTTTTTTTTCTTTTTAAGACAATGACAATGTAGTGTGAATAAAGGGTTGAATTCAATGAACACTGCTAAGTCACTTCAGTCATGTCCGACTCTGTGTGACCCCATAGACGGCAGCCCACCCAGCTCCCCCATCCCTGGGATTCTCCAGGCAAGAACACTGGAGTGGGTTGCCATTTCCTTCTCCAATGCATGAAAGTAAAAAGTGAAAGTGAACTCAGTCGTGCCTGACTCTTAGCAACCCCATGGACTGCAGCCTACCAGGCTCCTCCATCCATGGGATTTTCCAGGCAAGAGTACTGGAGTGGGGTGCCATTGCCTTCTCTGAATTCAATGAATGGAGACCCATTATTGGATTATCACCAGCAGCCTTATTGAAAAAAAAAAATTAAATGTCCCCAAGTTTGTGAAACTTTTATGGAACGTTCATGTGGGAAGGCCTCATATGGGCTTTTCCTTGGGAAAGATGAACTTCTCTGGCTATCTCCTTATTGTTACTCTCTCAGGGTGAGATGCAACTCACATCTGTCCAATGTCAGCCAAGATTCAATTGGCATTTCTGACTGGTAATCACAGTCAACCCCTCAACCTGGAGCAGTGGGACAAGATCTGGGCAGGTCATGCCTGTGACTTGACCTCAACCAGGATTATACCTGGGGTCTCTGTGGGCCAGGAGCCCTCAGGTTTTAACAGGAAAGTTAGTAGGAACTCAGTAAGGGGGTCCTGTGGGACACCCCACCCCAGCCTCTTTCTACTTATATAACACATATAACACTTATATAACACATCTATAACACATACTGACTAGATTCAGAATTATGTCACTGCGTCGTAACTTTCTGACGTTCTAACTTCCGGGACCCTTGGGAAAGTAATAGTTGTAACTATAAAGTAAATCAACTCTGAATATTCATTGCAAGGACTGGTGCTGAAGTTGAAGTTCCAATACTTTGGCCACGTGATGCAAAGACCTAACTCACTGGGAAAGGCTCTGATACTGGGAAAGATAGAAGGCAGGAGGAGATGGAGAAGGCAATGGCACCCCACTCCACTACTCTTGCCTGGAAAATCCCATGGACAGAGGAGCCTGGTGGGCTGCAGTCCATGGGGTTGCTGAGGGTTGGACACGAGTCAGTTACTTCACTTTCACTTTTCATTTTCATGCATTGGAGAAGGAAATGGCAACCCACTCCANGCACTCAGATGTGTCTGACTCCCAGCGACCCCATGGACCGCAGCCTACCAGGCTCCTCTGTCCATGGGATTTGCCGGGCAAAAGTACTGGAGTGGGTTGCCATTGTCTTCTCCGTCCCTACATATGCCTGTCCCCAGATTTGACTTCATGAGGGACTGATTTATATTTTACATGATTAAATTTACTTATCTTTAATTGAAGGATAATTGCTTTACAATATTGTGTTGGTTTCTGCCAAACATCAATATAAATCAGCCATAGGTATATCTATATCCCTTCCCTCCTTGAACCAGGGTCCCTCCCAACTTCTTCCCCATCCTAGGTTGTTATAGAGCTCTGGTTTGAGTCCCCCGAGTCATACAACAAATTCCCACTGGCTATCTATTTTACATGTGGTAATGAATATGTTTCCATGTTACTCTCTCCATACATTCCACTCTCTCCTTCCTCCCACTCCCCATATCCATAAGTCTGTTCTCTATGTCTGTGTCTCCACCACTGTCCTGCAAATAGGTTCAGGGACTGATTTATATTTTATTTGCCCTACACTTAAAAAATTTGAATGAAATTGGGAAATTTAAAAAATTTTTTTCTCTTGAAAACCTGGAAGATTTGGCAACAGTGTGCCTTCTGGTCCTCAAATGATTGACAAGAGACTTCCAGGCTGCTCTCCATTTGCCATAGTCCCCACCCCTCCCAGCTGTCTCACTGATCCTGAGGCTGTCAGTTACCACCATCATGACATTTACATGGTTTTACTGGTGGGAAAGAATTATTTAGCTTTATTCTTGCTTGTCATAAAACAAAGAAAAATAAAGAATAAATCAATAGTTTCATGCATTTGCAGAAAAATGAGGGAGAACACATATCTTTGTGTAAATTAAAATGATTTGTGTTTAAACAAAGTATATCTGTCCAGTTTTACCTCTACCCTGCTTATTCTGTTTCCTTCCTCACCTGTAAGATGGTGATCATGGCTGCCTCCTTTAGGATTATTATGAAAATGAAATGAGATAAAGCACTTAGAACAATGTGAACTGCACAGGAAGCACACAAAAAATATTGAGTATTATTATACTACTATTACTACTGTTGTTTGTACCCACTTACTTCTATGGGCATTTCAGTCTCTAGCTGAGTTAGTTTTCTGTACAGCTGAAATTAAACACAACTTTTTTTTTTTTTACATTTGTTAATATCACCACTGATCTCATCAGAAAAGTTTTTGAGGACTGAAGAACTGTCAGGCTCAAAAGTGCATGCAATAAACCCAACATTTAAATCAACTAGACTTCAATAAAAATTTTTTTAATGTATTGTGCCACTCCTGTGTATAAATTACTGTACATAGGTGCCATGGAAGATACAGTAAATGATAGGATGATACTCATATTCAAGTTAACAATCTAAAAAACAAGTTTGTCCTCGTGTATTATAAAATGAGAAGATATTAAAGACTGAATGAATGGCAGTAACCCTATCACATGTCACTACTTTCAGCTGTAGTGAGCAAAAGAGGCTTCCTGAAGAGGGGATGATTGCCCAGGTTCTGATTAGCAGGGTTTTCTGCCTGTTAAGAGTGCTATATCCTAAGACCATGTATTAGGGCAGCTAACCCATGATTCAGTGCTATAGAAGATAGATGATGGAATGGATGCAGTTCTGTATCAAGAGGCTTTATTCAAAGGCTGAAATTCCTCTGGCTAAGGAGCCCCATCCACACACATAAGCCTCTCCTAACTCTTTGTAGAAACTTCACCTCTTGCTGAATTGTAACTTTGTTAAAGTTAGGTCTGAATCCTTTTGGAAAGGCAGAAGGCTAGCTTTATTGGTGAAAATTCACTCTAGGCTCTCACCCCAGTTTATCTTCTACCAAACTGAACCCAAAGCTAAATTCTACCAATTATACAGTAGCTGCAGTAAGCAAAATGTTGAAGTAAACTTTATAAAGTTTATTTTCAGAGTCCCCAGCCTTTCCTTCTTCCTTCCCAGCAATCCTGTTCCCATCCTGCCTGCAATCTTCGACCTTCTTTTCCTCTGGCAAACATCCAATGACTTCAAGTTGGTCTACCCTCCCTTCTAACAAAATCAGCCGCCAAGAAATACTCTGAAAACAATTAATTACTCTTCAGTATAAATGAAAGCCAACCTGAACCTCTCTGGGAGTTTTTTGCTTTTTAACTTTCGTCTCACATTGCTGACGTGAAAGGTTTTGGCACCTAACAAAAATATCAGCCCTTCTACTATCAGAACCAGCTTCTCCTACATATCATTACAGGAACTTAAATTCTGAGACTCTGGGCAAGTAGCCAAAATTTTATGTATGATATGCAAATCACTGAGGTATCCAAATTATCACCCAAAGCTAAGTGAGCTGCCATGCTGTCAAGCTATTAGAAATATGATCAAATCTTGGCATAATCCTGACCCAAGCAGGTGGGGAAAGCCTGCCATTTTGAAGGTGCGTAAGTGACTTCCTTTTGCACAGTCCATGTATTTTAAACAAGACGCTTTAAATCTCTGTCCTTTAAGCCCAAATTATAATACCCAAAGGGGTTCAAATAACAAAGCCATATCTGAACAATCAAAATGGAATTGAATAACATTTCTTCTAATATCTGAAATCATCATTCATTTTTAAGATTGTTGATCCAGTTGGATATGTTTGAAAATCAGGAATGTTGAAAAATATGAATTCACACATTCATTCATTCAATCATTCAATAAATATATATTTTAAACTCATAACCATATGCCAAGCTGTCCCCAAGCCTCTGGATCCTGAGTTGACATCAAGGGAAGGTGCAGGGGATGGACAGGAGGGTGGAGGATAGGATGGGCTTGTCACTGCTAGCCTTCACATTTTACAACCTATGTGTGGGAAGGCTGGCACTCTGTAAAGCAGGATTTTTTCTCAATGAGTCATGGTGGACTGAAAAGAACACAACTTGGAAAGTTGACCTTTGTGTGGTCTCTTGAGATTCCAGGTCCCACCAGATTAGGATCTGAAGCTGTAGAATCACCAAATGCACATTGCATCCTCCCAAACACTCCTTTCCTTTAGAGGATAATGTTCTTCCAGGTCTAACTTGGAAACTGCAAACTTTTCTTTTTTAACCATCTCTTTGGAGGCTCTCTTTATATACCTTGTTCTGTAAGGACCAGCAAACTTCTGGCATGAAACTGCCATCAGAAAAAAAAGGGTTCAGAGTTCAAAATTCAAGGGTGTGGTTTTTAAATTGTATTTCAAATAGGACTTTAATTAAAGAAAATTAGGTTAAACCTTTTTAAAGTGCCTAGTTTACAGGTAAAAAAAAATCAGCTGATTGTTGGCAAATTTATGTTCAATTTAATATTATTCTGACTTTTGGATTTTGCACTTGTAACATGAGGTCAGCACTATCTTTAGAAATCTGGCAGCCTTGCTTCTCAAAGGTCAGTGGTTCAGGATCTTCATGTGGTAAATCACACGATGAGTGAGCTCTAGACTCAGTTGTTTTAGGGAACATAGATATTTTCTAAACTAGAAGCACGTGGGAGACCTGATTCACAGAAGATAGATGTCCTGGGCACACGTAGCACTAGTGAAAACTCCAGGGGATCAGTGTGGGTGGGGTAGAGGCATGCAGGTGCAGCTACACTAATCCTGTGTATTTAAGTGTGTGATTAGAACTGATCACAATCCTTTTGCATCAATTATGATAGTTTGCATCCATTTCTCCAGTGGCAACATTGGATTCTCCATAGGAGCAAATTCCCAGTCTCATACTGGGGGTACTGCTGATTCTTCCCTTGTAGAGTCTAATGTTGACAGGACTTCCAGGAATTCATGCAAAGGAGTCAAAGAGGGGTGTTTGGTTGAGAGCTTCAGTAGGCTGTCAATACAGGAGTTGGTAGTTGTGCAAAAATTCAGTCCTTAGACAATTAAGACAAGCATGTGATTTTGATAACAGAATTCAAAATCATTCTAAAAGATTGCACTATCATAGAAATGCATCAAGCACTTGTTCATTCTCATGGGATCTTTATAGTCACCAACTCTGAGAGCTTCCACTGACACCAAAAGGAGTTCAAGGAAATCTTTTCAACTAAAAGTTCAAAGAGACTGCATATTTCACTCAATCCATTCTTATCTCCTTGATCTGCTGGGAGTAAAAGCACTTGGTCACATCTTTTAAACAAAATGTCTTCAGCTATTGTTACCTTCATAGCTAATTTTGTTCGTTTTCCCTCTTTTCATTCTGCTCCTTTCTCTTTAGATAAGCATGGCCGAGCGCGGTTCCTGTACCGGGGAGAGTGTCGAGAGAGCTGCCCCCCAGGCTACTACCCTGACGGGGGCCACACCTGCCAGCCCTGCCCAGACAGCTGTGAGCTCTGTCAGAGCACACACGCCTGCACACGATGTGTGCACGGCTACTTCATGGTGCCCTCCAATCACACCTGCCAGAAGTTAGAATGTGGACAAGGTAAAGCTGCCTTGGAGCCACTGCAGACACAAGGGGCTGTACGCTGGATGCCCCAGAGACTTGAATATCTACCTGGTGCAGCGGTCGCACCTGGACGACTTCCCACGCTCCACACCACAAGTAGGGACAGTGATACCTACCCTGCTCTCTTTCCTCAAGCATTCGCTTAGACACAATCCAAGGACTAAGGACTGCAGATAATCACATACCTAGAAGGTGAACTCCAGTGGAGGGTTTATGGGAAAGGTAAAATGGAGAGAAAATCAGATTAGAATTCAAATGTCCTGGCCAACAGTTTTCTCCTTCCCAATCACTAGTTATGAGAGAGACCCTGGGCAAAATCAATCTAATTTCTCCGTGCCTTGGTTTCTTCATTTGTGAGAGGGAGAGCATAGCATGCTCTGTGCTTGCTTGCTGGCAGGAGCCAGTGAGAGTCAGCCTACTTAAAATGACCTGGAAATATAAAAATGTTCTGGGACTATATGTGTTACTGTTATTGTTCAACTCCTACTTACACTGCAAGAAAGGAATTAAAAAACAGTACATATAGATTTTGCTCTTGTTCATGTGAAGTGCTGCAGACTTTCTTTCCTGTATAAGAATTATGCCTGGTCTGATGTTGAAGGAACTTTAGCACATTTCTAGAATAATGAAGACCTCTTTTTTCTTCTTAATGCTTACTAAGGT
This sequence comes from Neotragus pygmaeus, assembly GCA_006410875.1. Lineage (NCBI taxonomy): Eukaryota > Metazoa > Chordata > Mammalia > Artiodactyla > Bovidae > Neotragus > Neotragus pygmaeus. Next base: position 457,620 of record SJYV01019542.1, read on the forward strand.
TGTGTGTGTGTGCTAAGTCACTTCAGTCATGTCCAACTCTTTGTGACCCTATGGACTGTACCCCACCAGGCTCCTCTGTTCAGGGGACTTTCCAAGCAAGAATACTGGAGTGGGCTGCCATGCTCTCCTCCAGCGGATCTTCCCAACCCAGGAATCAAACCTGCGTCTTTTAAGTCTACTGCATTGCAAGGCGGGTTCTTTATCACTAGTGTCATCTGGGAAGTCCTACTAAGGTAGTATAGAACTTAAAACTTTTTTAAAAGTATTTACGACAACCGACATAAGGAGACAGAGCTTCATCATATTATATACCCAACCACATTTTCAAAACAGAACTTACTTCTTTAATAGATACAGCACACCAACTTGACTTCAAAACTAGTTGCATGGCATACAGTCTAACTCTGTTCTACTTATACCCGATCAAGCTAATCCAATCTACTAAGTATTAAATTAATAGAAGGAGATAAAAAATGTGGGTAACATACTTATCTCCAAAGCATGGAGTTTCATAACTGCTCTACAATTTGCTTGAAAATAAGTTACACACCAACATCTTTTTATAGCAATTATTTGTGTTTCCATTCAGTGAAACTAAAGTGAAATTGTGCTTTATTTCTCTTTAAATTGTGTAGGTGAAATCCAAGATCCAGACTATGAAGAATGTGTGTCTTGTGAAGAAGGATGTCTGGGATGCAGCTTAGGTATGTCATCTTCCCTTTTGCTTAGAGTTGAAACAACTGTGTCCTTCACACATCCTCTCCTGTCATTCCTTCAGCAGGGACTCTTGCCATTGTTGTCATCATCAATATCCATTATGTAGGCTAACTCTGACACAAACATGGTTACTGGGAGAGAGACTCCCTTTTGAGGCAATGGGTAGGTCACTTGTCTTCATGAAACTCAACTTTACGAAAGGACAATCACGCAAGAAGGAAGTAGCATTTAGAGTCAAGAGATTTAAAGATAAAATACCAGTTTTTTAGACAGCAAAAACAGATCTAAACTAAGTAATGAAAGTATTACAATCTAAAAGATGAGCAATTCCCAGTGTTTCTTATGAAGAGACAAGAGGTGGTCTTTCTTGCAGGAAACAAGGATAAATGTTTTGACAATCTTAATTTCACTTTTTTGCCCATTTTGGACCGTATTTGCCCATTCCCAGCTCATTTGCCCATTTTCCCAGCTAAATTTTGTGGTCTCTTTTTACACCTTTGCTATCGTGTATTGTGTGTCCATGCTAACATCTTTATGCATCATGGATAGAGGGGTGTGTGCCTGTGTGTGTGCACATATGTTTGTGTGTGTGTGTATACATGCATGTGCATGTGTGTAAAATCTCAAGCCTATGATTTTGACTCTTAAAAGTTTAAAGGGATGGATGAATGTGTGTGGACTTATTTAGGATCAGTGAGAATCTTGGCATGGGGGTGGGAACTGTGACAACCGTGCATTGTACCACCCCTCCCCTAGTTGATTCAGTTAAAGATGAAACTGAGCCATCTTCCCTGGGAAACAAATTTCATAGAAGACCCCAGCCATCTAGAGACTCAAAGTCCAAAAGAATCAATCTGAAAAAAATAGAGATACATTAGATAGCTTGATTCACTTTACAAAGTGCTGTTAAAAGACTACATTCACTCCTTTAAGAAACTTTAATTGTCTACTGTGTGCAGAGTGCTGGCCATGGCAGAGGGAATTCAAAGGCCATATGAGAGAGATTCTGCTGTAAGGACCCCTCTGGCTGTTATAAGTGGCACACCTAGAACCATCTCTTTTACAGGTCAACCTGCCAGAGTAGAGAGAGCTACACTGTGCAGTAGGATTACAGGAGAGGGAGGCATAGAGTGATGCAGAACAATCTGCTAATTTCTAAGTTGAAAATTTCTCTTGATTTATAAAATCTCTAAATTTTGGACCTTGTTTATTCTGGGACTGCCTTAGCTGAAATCAATCATCTTATTTCTGAAACTTTCATTAATCTTTCCAACTGAATTCTTTTTCTTGTTTCTCCTTGTTTGCAGGCCAATGATCATATCTTTTACTGATGATTTGTATAATATTTGGTGTGTACATATCTTTCTGCTTAGACAGTAAACTATCAAGACTTGCAAACAAACTCTGTGACTTATATACTCTGCTCCCACTAGAACCAGCAGCATGTCTAAGGTATAATAAAAGCACAATAAATGTGTAAACCCTTGAGAGTTTCCCAAATTCAAAACAGAGATGTATGGCTCAGAACACAAAGGGATTTAGATATATTTTCTCTAGTCAAATTGTGTTTATGGGCCTTTCTTCAGGCTGAAAACAGCATTTTACATAATACCATTTTATTCTAAGAGGATTTAATGCCAAATTCTTTGTCTTTCTAACCAATACCTTAAATGGAAATTTTAAATAAGATAAATCTACATAAGTGTCCTACATCATGTCTCTTCATTAATTGAGAGGATGAGCAAACGGAATCATTTTTACACTTGACACTTAACTATAACCTAAGATTTTCGGCCCATACCTACATCACCATTGACTTAATGATTGATTTTAATCAAACTGTATAAGATCTCTTTACTTCCTTATCTTATCAGTAAAATAGAGGTTAATGTGCCTTTATCTTGGCTCAGAAATGGATGATGAAAACTGATTAATATCTGCTTACTAAAATAGTGGTAGTTCCTACTCTTGGGGGGAAATATACATGAATTTGAAATTTTTTCAGTAACTGCAAAAAGAAAAAAAAGACTATTTAAACTAAGTGCCAATTAAGGGGATAAATATATGAACCAAGTGAATTTAGCAAAGCAGGAAACCCCCAGGTATTCAAGTGATTAAGGAAGGCTTCCAAGAAAATGGGACTTGACATAAGTCTTAAGAGTTTCCATGGAATTAAGATGGATAAAAGAACAGGGTTGTACCACAGAGGGGCTTTAGAACTAGACAATTGCAAGAAAAAAGGTTTGGAGGGAAGAATTTCTGCCATGGATTAGACACTGAGTGTACTAATTTTGCAGAAGGAACATAAGGCTATCAATATAATGGAATAAGCAGAGAGAAGTTTAGAGAAGTGGATGAAAATCATAACTTAAATTCTGGACTCATAAGTTTAAAAGTATTCTGTGGCTAAAAGGGAATAATTTGAAGGTTCTTACGGGGGGGGGGGTTGGAAATGCTTTTTAAAGAGTGCTTTAAGAAGATTAATTTTGTAACTTCGATAACTATTATAAGACACTTACTCCTTGGAAGAAAAGTTATGACCAACCTAGATAGCATATTCAAAAGCAGAGACATTACTTTGCTGACTAAGGTCCATCTAGTCAAGGCTATGGTTTTTCCTGTGGTCATGTATGGATGTGAGAGTTGGACTGTGAAGAAGGCTGAGCGCTGAAGAATTGATGCTTTTGAACTGTGGTGTTGGAGAAGACTCTTGAGAGTCCCTTGGACTGCAAGGAGATCCAACCAGTCCATTCTGAAGGAGATCAACCCTGGGGTTTCTTTGGAAGGAATGATGCTAAAGCTGAAACTCCAGTTCTTTGGCCACCTCATGCGAAGAGTTGACTCATTGGAAAAGACTCTGATGTTGGGAGGGATTGGGGGCAGGAGGAGAAGGGGACGACCAAGGATGAGATGCCTGGATGGCATCATGGACTCAATGGACATAAGTCTGAGTGAACTAAGGGAGATGGTGATGAACAGGGAGGCCTGGCGTGCTGCGATTCATGGGGTCGCAAACGGTCGGACACGACAGAGTGACTGAACTGAACTGAAGTTTAAAAGTATTCTGTGGCTAAAAGGGAATAATTTGAAGGTTCTTACAGGGGGGGAAATGCTTTTTAAAGAGGTGCTTTAAGAAGATTAATTTTGTAACTACAATAACTATTAATATGTTCAGGGTAGCTGACAGGGAGTGAGGCTGTAGGCCGAGAAACCAGCTAAATGACTATTTCAGAATTCTGGGTATGAAGTAACAGGAGCCAGAAAATTATGAAGAGAGAGACAGGTTTTAAAAATCACATGAAACAAATGGCCCTTAAGCATAAGAAAAGATCCTTCAGTCATTATGTGGGAAATACAAATTAAAACTACTGTAACATACTATTTCTCACCTATCAGATTGGCAAGATTTCAAAAGCTTATAACACACTGTACACACAAGGCTATAAGAAAGCAGTCTTACTTGTGACTGATGGTACAACTACTGTTGAACAGCTGGCAATACATAACACAATCACATATGAATTAATCCCTTGACCCCATGACACTACTTCTAGGAATCTGTCCTGAGGATATGCATCCACAAACTCAAAACAGCATATTCACAATGTTATTCACTGTGGTATTACTTGTGGTATAGGTAGTGTTAGTCACTCAGTAGTACCTGACTCTCTGCAACCCCATGAATTGTAGCCCACCAAGTTTATCTGTCGATAGAATTCTCCAGGCAAGAATACCAGAGTGGGTTGCCATTCCTTTCTCCAGGGGATCTTCCTGACCCAAGCATCAAACCTGAGTCTCCTGCATTTCAGGCAAATTCTTTACCATTTGAGCCACCAGGGAAGCCTATATTTGTGGTATAAACATTTTATTTTAAATGGCATAAATGCCTTTTTGTGGAAGAAATTCATTGAATCAACTAAAGGACACGTACTAATGGAAACTGAATGAACTGATGGACATTGAACCAACTAAATGACATATACTCTTTTATGCAACCATAAAAGGGCAAACATCTCTATGAACTGATAGTGATTTTACGATATACTGTTAAGTAGAAGGCAAAGTACAAAAGAACATACATAGCATGCCATCTTTTTGGTAAGAAAAGATGGTTAAATAAGATATTTGTGTGTGTGTATACATTTTTTACTTAGTTTAAGATAAGAAACACAGAAAAGATAAATCAGAAAGTAATGAAAATGCTTGTGTTGTGTGTATGCTCAGTCATGTCCAATTCTTTGTAATCCCATGATGGTAGCCCACCAGGCTCCTCTGTCCATGGAATTTTCCAGGCAAGAATACTGCATTGGATTGCCATTTCCCACACCAGGGGATCTTCCTGACCCAGGGATCCAACCATGTCTCTTGCACCTCCTGCATTAGCAGGCATTCTTTACTATTGTACCACCTGAGAAGCCATGAAAATGCTTACCCATAGAGAAAAGGATAAAGGGAATGGGAGTGAGACTTCTCTAAGTATACCTTTTTACATGCTCTTGATTTGAATCATGTAAGTGGGTTACATATTCACACAAATGACATAGTAATTAGTGTGAATGGGCTCCCACTGGCCAATTTGGGACAATTTGAACATTAAAAAAAAGTGATGATAAAGAATTACAATTCAATTAGTAAAAATCTAGGGGCTTTGCTAGTGGCTCCGTGGTAAAGAATCTGCCTGCCGATGCAGGAGACATGGGGTTCAATCCCTGGTCCAGGAAGACCCCACGTGCTGTGGAGCAACTAAGCCTGTACACCACAAGTACTGAGTCTGCGCTGACGTCCACACGCCCTAGAGCCTGTGCTCCACAAGAGGAGCCACTGCAATGAGAAGCCCACGCACAACTAGAGCAACGCTCAAGCAGCAACGAAGGCCCGGCACAGCCAAAAGTAAATAACTAAAAATCCATCCATCAGGAGTGGTATTTTAAAACCAGCAACGAAGAGGAGAGGACAAAAACTGAATCAAGCCGAAAGCTCTTCTTTACAGTAAAATTTCACCTGGTATATATGCAGGAAAGGAATTAGAAAATTATCATTTTACACCCCCTACTGTACTGACTCAAGGGAGAACCATCAGTGGATGCTAAAGTTATTAGGTGGAAAATTGTTCTGGAACAGAATAATCACACAGATTCAAAGTACTTCCATAACTACTAGTTAATCACAATAGAGAGATTTGCTGGTTACCAACTTAACCAAGCTATTGCACTAAACATCACCATCGTTGGTTCCATATAACCTAATACCATGTGTCTCCTGATATTATACATTAATAAGTACACAATATGACCTAGTAGGCCCGATAAAAATGTCTAGACCAAGGATTCTCAGCTGGTAGTGACTGTGACCCCAGGGGACATTTGTCAATGTCTTGAGACACTTGATTTTCATTACTAAGAAGCTAGGAATGAAATGTCATCATGTTTACAACTTATTTTCAAATGGTTCAGAGGGAAAAAAGGATCAAGGTGAAGCATACAAAATTGTTTTTTGTACTATTCCAGGCTTTCTGCAGATGTGAAAAAATATTTTAAAGTTGGGAGGGAAAAAAGCACTTCATGCTCTGTCAGCCTAGAAGCAACATCTCAGTAGCAACAAGCACACCTAGTGCCCAGATTTTGATTCCTAACACTATTCTTCAATAAAAGTTACCAGGGCTCCTTGGAGAATTGGCTGATTCTAGGACTGGGAGAGGAAATACACAAGATGAGGGACAGCCTCTTGTAGTGACAGAAGGTAAGGACGCACTCAAAGAAAAACCCCACCATGATGGGGTGGGATGAGGAGACATCTCAAAGGCTGCCAGTAGCTGAAGCAGGGACAATCTGAGCAATAACATAAAGTCATATTGGCTTATAGCCTAAAGCATAAAATAAAAATCCAAGGGACTTCCCTGGCAGTCCAGTGGTTAAGACACTGCGCTTCCAATGTAGGGTGTGTGGGTTTGATTCCTGACTGGGGAACTGAGATCCGACATGCCTCGAGGCACAGCCAAAAAAAATTAAAGAAATAAGAGTCCATGAGCTCATAAGAAACAAATAAATAAATAGTAGAATAAATAAGTAAATGAAAGAGAGGAGACACACCTTCAGTGCAAAAGAATCCCAAATAACTACCTAGGACTCCTCCCTCTAGGAAGCAGAGCATAACTTCCTACTCCTGAAGTGTAGGTCACATGTAGTGATTTCTCTCCAGGAGGGAAGCATGAAAGGGAGGAAGAGAGAAGAGCCTTATAGTGCAGGAAACTGACAAGTTCTACCTTACCCATATGATCAAGGTCAACATCAGCAATGACATATGAGATTAATAGGCAGGTACCCTTGATGTAATAAGGTCAGAATGGCACTTTGCCTCTGCAGTGTTCCATGCGAAAACCCATGTGTGTGTATGTGCTTAGTCACTCAGTCATGTCTGACTCTATGTGACCCCATGGACTGTATCCCGCCAGGCTCCTCTGTACATGGGGATTCTCCAGGCAAGAATACTGAAGTGGGTTGCCATGCCCTCCTCCAGGGTCCCAACCCAAGGATCAAACCCAGGTCTCCTGCATTGTAGGCAGATTCTTTACCATCTGAACCACCAGGGAAGCCCATGTATACTGGAGTGAGTAGCTATCCCTTCTCCAGGGGATCTTCCTGACCCAGGAGTCGAACCAGGTTCTCCTGCATTGCAGGAGGATTCTTCACCAGCTGAGTCACCAGGGAAGCCCCCTAAAAACTCATAAGGCCAATCTAATCATGAGGAAAACATCAAACAAATCTCAGTAGTGGGATATTTCATGAAATACCTGATTAGTACTCCTCAACACTGTTAAGGTGGTAAAACAAAGTCTGAGAAACTGTCATAGTCAAGCGGAGCTTAAGGAAACATGAGGGCTAAATATAATACGGTATCCTAGATGGGATCCTGGGACAGAGAAAGACAATAGGTAAAAACTAGGGAAATCTGAGTCTATTATGGATTTCAGTTAATAATAATCTCATCGTCCTCATCATAAAGGCATAAGGTACTCTCCAGGGTGTTGGAAATATTCTCTGTCTTGACTGTCAGAGGTGATTACATGACTGTATGTTTGTCAAAATTCATAGAACTGCACACTTGAAAGGGGCAAATGTTACACAATAAAAATTGTATTTCAATACATGCGACTTAGAAAGAAAAGGATAACATTACAATGGGCCTACCAAGGCCCCTATTTCTCATTTCCACATAGTAAAGCCATGACAGTCAACTAATTACTAGCATTTATTGAACACTTACTTGTGTTCTAAGAAGCAAGTGTAATTATCATTCTCGTTTTTCAGATGAGGAGATTAGGCTCAGAACAGTTAAGCAACTTATGCAAGATAACAGGGCTGGTGACCACAGGACCAGGACTTGATTCTGGATAGCTCAAGATCAAAAGCCATGTGCTTTATAACCTCTCTCTCCCTACCATCTAATGTTATTTCCTTCTGATTCTATAGCAAAGAGCCTTATGCTTTATGGGATTATAAAAAGATTTTTTAAAAATCCTTGTATCTGCCCCTTTCCTCAGTTCTTCACACAATAGTGATTCTTTGTTTGGCTACAACTTTATGCAGATGCCATAACTAAATTTACTGAATCATGAAACTATTCACAATAGTCATGTAGATTAATCTGGGATCCCAGTTCACCTGAGGCTGTTAGCCTTCAGGACCTGCATCTGGAGTGTTCTGAGGTGGGGTAGAGAAGACAGTGCAGTCCTTTAGAGTAAGTTNCATAACTAAATTTACTGAATCATGAAACTATTCACAATAGTCATGTAGATTAATCTGGGATCCCAGTTCACCTGAGGCTGTTAGCCTTCAGGACCTGCATCTGGAGTGTTCTGAGGTGGGGTAGAGAAGACAGTGCAGTCCTTTAGAGTAAGTTGGCACATTTTTGTTTAGCCCTGGATTCCTCTCTGTCACTTGACATCCCTTCAGTTCATTCACTTTCACAGTAATTCTCTTGCTTTCTGGAAAGTAGGTTCCGTCACAAGAGACAACCCTCTCTTCTCCACGTGAAGTGAGGTGTGCTCTCTCCCCCAGCCCACGTTTAATTCAAGCTTCAGATCTAGGAATTACGAGAACCAACCTCACTTACTTCTGCTACTCTATTTTCTATTAAGGAGTGAGACCTCGTTCATAGAGGAAATAATATCAAGACATTTGCAACATGAAGCTCACATTTTAGTTTTCCAGTGGAGTGGACACATACAGGGTTTTTCAAATTAAACATCGTGGTCACAGATCACTCTTTGAATTTTACCCAGATCTCCCTTTGGACCTTTTCCTCAAAGTCGCAGGGGAACAAGAACAGTGTCAAACAGTTTTGGTGCCTTTCAAAGAAAAGGCTTTGCAGAATAAAATGTATACTAGGCTGGTGTCTCCTTTAAATTGGAAAGAAGTTGCTGACGGTAAAAGTGAAACAAAGGGCCTTCTAGTGACCTATTGCATTACTCTCTGTCTGACCAACCTTAGTGCATGACCCAGGGGGTTTGCTACTATCATTTTCCATGGATAGATGGGGAGGGGTAGTTCAAAATGCCTCTTTTCTTTAAAAGGCCAACACAAGCCATCTTCAGAGAAAGGACTGGAATCTAAATGCACTGTCATCAGTTCGCTGAAGAAAAGAGAAACGAGCAAGCTCCATTAGACAGTACAGACAGTACTGTTTTAAAGTGTGTGTGTGTATATATATATATAATTTATTAGAGCCTCCTTCTCTCCTCATTTTCTAAGTGCTACCTTATTTCAAAGGTGGTGGGTTAGAGGGAAAGAAACCTTAAGAAAAGAGAACCCACTGTTGAAAGAATTTGCATAAGTTTTGCAGTTTCATGGTTCCTTATTCATTTTAGCTTTCTTGATGAATTCACTTAGCAAATATCTATTGCATACTTTTGTGCTTTCCCATTATTTATTCCACAAATAATTGGACTGTTTAACCTAATATTTATCTAGCATCATCATTCATTCATTCGCCAGGCACTCTACTGAACACTTAATGTAGATGATGTGTTTTCACATCTATAATCCAGTGGTTTTTACAGATAGAGAAACTGAGGATTAAAGAATTGCCAAAACTTGATTGATTTTATGCATATGGGAAGTGAAAGAGGAGTTAAGCTGTCAGTTTCAAGCAATCTTGTGCATAACTTTGCTTACTCTTTCACAGAGGAAGCAGTTGGCCTTTAAGCTGTTTGTCCTAAGTATACACTATGATAGGCAAGGTTGTGCTGTGATAACAGGTGATCCCCAAATCTCAAGAACTTAAGTTAATAAACAACAAAAGTTTATTTCTCACTCATGCTATATCTCCATCATGGGTCAGCTGAGAACTCTGCTCTTCATGGTCCTCAGTCCAGACCCCAGGGTGATGGAGCAGTCATTAATTACCTTGTTGTGGCAGAAGCAAAGTATTGGGTTGGCCAAAAAGTACTAATATAATATGGAAAAGCCTGAATGAACTTTGTGGCCAACCCAATACAATGGCTCTTAAAGGTTTCCCCAGGATTGACACTTGTAACTCCTGCTCAGATATATTTTGGTCAAAGCAAGTCATATGGTTCTGCCTGAGCCTGCAGACTGGGGAGATACAATCTTGCCAGGTGCCCACGAAAGAGAAACTAATACTGTGAATACCCTAAGGACATTCTCACAAGATAATGACTAAGACTGTTACTGTATATGCTGAGGTCTCACCTCATATATTTGTGCATGAAACAGCCCCAAACCTGCACCCCATCTGTGTCACTGATTTCTCTTTTCTGCAGCTCTGAATCTTACCCAAGATAACTGCCCACTATCTACCTTGGCAGTGTCTGACTTTTTCCTTCTTTCAAGAAAAAAACTCTTCTGAAAAAGGTGCTATTTTTTTTTTCAATTGATGGAGTTTTCCAAAGTATTCTACTATCTCACTTCTCTCTGATCTCTTGGCAACAGAAGAGTCAAAAAGAGGACCCGTGATAAATGACATGATAGGTAAACTGTCAGCTGAAAGGACCTTGATCTTTTTTACCTTGCACTTTTAAATCCCTGTTATGAGAATAATAAGATGCCGGTATCTCTTGCCTTCATCTGCTGCCCAAGAAATGTGCCATATGAGACCAGTTTGGAAATCTGGACAACTTCTCTCCATTTGTTGGAATTTAGTTCAAGAAACATTTCCTGAGCACCTATATTTGGCAAAGCCTGGGGATATAGTGTTAGTGTTAGTCACTCAGTCGTGTCCAACTCTCTGTAACCCCATGGACTGCAGCCCACCATGCACAAGTGAAACATATGCTCTCTGCTCTCAAAGGGGTCATGTGGAAATGGAAGGCTTGGTGATTCTCGGGCCTGGGTGCTTAATCACCCAGGGTGGTGTGGGGAGGTGGTGGGAATGGAAAAATGCAGTGCTGAGACCCATTTCCAAGGTCTCTGATTTCACTGGTCTGGAGTGAAGTTCAGACACCCATATTTTTTTTTAAAACTCTTAGACGGATTCTAATGTGCAATCAGAATTATTTTAAGATTAGAACATAAAAAGATAACTTCACTATCATATTTAAAACACTTTGTTGAGGACAGAAGCTAAAGTACAGTCAGATACATTCTATCAACTACAACTTATAGTCCATTCCATATGGGGTGCTCAGCTAGGTAGGCACTTTACAAACATGATCTCTGCTCCCCAATACAATCCTCTCTGTTCAAAATCCTTATCCCCACTTTACAGATGAAAAAACCAAGGCCCAGAGAGTATGCAACTTGCCCAAAGTCACATAAGTAGCAAGTTTCAGAACCAAATTTAAACTTAGGACTCTCTGGCTCCAAACCAACAGAATATTCAAATATAAGCTCTTTTTCCAGAGCAGATTGCACTCATACATCATTTTCCTGGAGAATGTAAATGAAGGTTGTTAAGTCAATCTGCCATATTTGTTTCACTCCGGCCTATACTCTCCTGCTACTTCGTTGTGTTTCCTGAAGTTTCCCCCTTCTCCTCCCACATTCATGTTCACATTCTTATGGCAGTGAGGGAGAAGGAAATATTGGGAAGGTATCCTAAATTCAATGCTAGAGCGACTAGCTCATCATTGGCTCTTTACACTACTTTCCCCCAGAGCCGGGTATAATCAAAGTTCCTCCTACTTGTTGTGTAACTGACCTGTGGAGTCACGCTGCAGGCCAAGGCTGTCTGAATCACGTATGCTTGCAGAGAAGAGCTGAGCCGATTACTTCCAAAACAAACCTAGTTAAACAAAAGCACAGAGTGTGGCTGAGAACAACGCACAGGCTGGAGGGGTTCAGAAGACTGGCTGCCATTTCTGAAAGCACCAGGGTGTCTGCAATACTAAACTGCCAGGAGTTAGGGGCAAAGAACACTTGGGCTGGGTGGGAATGGATTTCATTTTAACAGAACTCTCTAGAAACCAATGAGAGTACCTCTCCTGTATTGGAAACACAAACTGGAAATGTTGCCACATTACTTTTTGTAGTGAAAGGTATTTCTGAATATTGATACTCAGAAATCCCTCAGTAACCAAGAGCTCAGTTTATGTCTATCTGCTAATTTTAAAACAAAAGTAAAAGTGAGACCACCAATAGTGACTGGAATCTTGGATGGTTAGATCTTATTTGATTTTGTGGAATTGTGGAAAATGGAGTCTATAATCATAGCATCTGTCTCCATCCTTCCCCCACCACAAATGAAAATCTCTGCAGTACACTTTTCATTTCCTAACTCCATCCTGTTTTGTAAAGGAAAACGTACATAAGTTGCCTTCCTTCTAATACAGCCTTAGAGATTATAATGAAACCTAGAAAAATGATCATATCTTGGGCTCCCTAAGGGAGTGAAACCAAGAGGCTCTATTATTAATACCAAAATAAAATGCAATTTGCTTTCTCTCCATTTCCATACTTTTTCTTTCCTATCATCTCTGCCATCATCAAGAGGTCTGTTGCTATACCTGAGGCCGTATGTCTAACTTGTGTGGCATCATGTCATAAGCACTTAGCATAGTGTTTGTTACCAGGTAAGTACTCAGGAAATACCCGTGATTTTTGTGCCTACCAGGAGCTGTCCTCTTCTGACCCCCAAGGCTCCATCTCCCAGGACCACTGCTATAGTGCCATTTCACAGTCCTTTGCCAGATGGTAAGAAGAGCTTTCAGCTCCACTGGCAGGGGAGGAAAAAAATTGAATAAAGTCACAGAGCAGACACCAAAATAGAGAAAAGTTGAATGTGGGTGAGGCAGGAGCATCTGCATGTTGATACCCAGCTGCTCCTCAGGCAGATCTCCAGCGAAGACTCAGGCCAACAATGAGTGTCAGTAAATTGCCTCTGCACCTCCTGGGTCTGAAATTCCAGCCTTCCAACAGTCAACAGGAGGGTAATTTGGTAGGAGTCCAGATTCATCCTTTCCATGAAGTCTCCCTGCAACTCCCACCAGAGGAACCTTGGCTGCAGCCTGACACTCAGCCTCAGCTCAGCGTCTAGCACAGTGGGCCAGCCCAGGGCACAGGAAGCAGAATAGGGACAAAATGGCCAAGCAAGCCAGAGATAGCCAAGGGTGCAGGGACAGGGCCCAGGCAGCACAGATCCTCATTTCCCACCCCTTGGCCAAGTACCCAAAGTTGAAGTACTAGAAGGCAGGGGATAACCATGTCAATATCTCCAAACATTAGTCCTGTCCTCACTGGTGATGTTACCAGGTCAATCAAACATTTTTTCCTCCCTCCGGTGCCTATAGCCATCTGTAGCTGCCAACTTGTTTTTTAAATCTTTTTTCATTAAGACAGTGTGTTTTGTCTATAAATTATCTACCCCTAGGTGAGACAACTAGATAATGTTTTGTTCTGAACTAAGCAAGCAACCCAGGGATATTTCCCTCCCAGTCCCTTCCTTGTTCCATGTCCACCAGGAACTGGGAGGCCCATGAGAGCACTGGGAGAGGAGCATTTCTGCCTGAGAAGTCCCCATCCAATCAGCTCATCGGGATCAGAGCAAATCCTAGGATACACATAGCATTACCTCCAGACTAATGGCAAAACATGTAAACTGATCTGGAGATGCAAAAGGTGGAATATTCGACCAGAAAAGTTTCCCAATCTCTCCAACCTCTAATTTGTACCAGAAAGAACTGACAGCTTGATTTATCATCATGATGGAACTTAATGCCCTAAAATAATTGCTAGAAACCTGGATGCTCCACTAGAAAAATAAATCAACCTAAAAATGTAGTCTCCGTATGACCATGTCCCCAACATTTCAGGATGACATCGAGCCTTTGGGTGAGGTCTGGAGGTGAGTGTAAAAAGAGAAAAGAGGTCGTTCAGAAGGTATGTTTATTGGAGAGCCTGGTACAACCATGCTAGCTGCCCACACCAATTGTAAAAGTGCAGATTCATTATGTTTAGCAGAAATGCAGTCTGTACATCTGAAATATTATCCAAATGACCTGGCTTCAACTTAAAAATCTTCTATGAATCGAAACAAGTGAATTAGAGAGGCTATTGCCTTTAGCACGGAAGGGTCTGTGGGAGGTGAGTCAAGAACCATTTATAGTAGTGATAAAATACTATATTTAAGGCTATAAAAATTTGGCATACAAGGTCTCAGTTCAGAAGTAAAATTGTTTTATGTGTTCAGCAAAAGAGCAACTGAAAAGTTTTACAAATGGGAAGTTTGACCTACTGAGATTTCAAAACATAAAATCTTTCAATTATTTCTGGGGACTGGGTATCATAATTAACCCCCACCTTGAATGTTAAAATGCAAACCAGGACCATGAAATCAGTAACTGCTTACCCTGACCATGGCACACGTGGCTAATGAGAATTGCCCAGAGCCACCGTCTGACGGTCACATTATGTGCCCAGTGTGCGTTAATGGGATGGGCCACCTGGGAACTTAGCGAGAAATCAGGAAAAAGCATTGGAACCCTGTCCAGTGAACAGAAACCTCATCTGATAGGGTGTAACACTTCTGCTCAGCCAAGAAGCCAGGGATTCTGTACTGGGGAGTCTAAGCCTGATTCAAGTTAGAATTAGTAGAAAATGCTGGGTAACTGACAGATGTGTTTTTAAATCCAAAGAGCCTTACTAATTTTAGCCTCCTCCATGACTCTGACCTCAACACTACCTCTCTCTCCTCATCCTCACTCTCCAGCTACACTGGGGGCTTCTGCTCATGATTGTTTCTGGCCCATTCTTGATCCCAGGCCCTGCCCTAGCTGTGGTTTCCTCCACTGGAATACTTTAGATATTAACCTGGCTGGCTCCTTCCTGTCATCACGCCTCAGTTTAAACATCACTTCTAAGAGGCTTCCCTTCAGCACTCAACCTAAAGCCAGCCTTTCTTTCTGTCTCTCTCTCGCTCTGTCTCATTCTCCTCCCTGCTCCCACCCCTTACCTCCATTCTCATCCTCGACAGACACACATACGCACATCAATTACCTTTTTTTAATGCTGACAGATCACATGCAATGATCTCTTATTTCAATTTTGTATGTAGTTTTAAAACTTGTTTGCTGTATTTCTTCATTAACATGTAACTGCCAGTCAGGCAGGCAGGGACTTTATTTTCTTTGCTGTCCTTTCATCAGTTTCTGAATCCTGCCCACCCTGAGTAGATGCTCAGTCCACAGTTTTAGAACAAACAGAAAAGCAAATTCCTAACAAGTAAACCAATGGTACAGGTTTGAAAGGACCCTTGTGGGGAGTGGAAGAGCCAAACTCCAGCCCCAGAGCACACTATGCCGGCCAAGTTACTACACACTTGTCTATGGGCCTCACATGCTTGTCTGGAAGCACAGACTGGACTGTGAGTGGTCAGCCTCCTATTCTGTGAAGCCTTTCTCTCCCCTACTGTCCACTTCTCCCAATTTAGCCAGAGCAGCTTTGCTTTCCTCTTTTTTTATGGATTTGATTTTTCATAAGTTCCCATTTGATGAAGGATTCTGCTGCTAAAATAAAAATGTTAATCCTCCAGATTAGATAAACCCTTCGGCTTGAAATTAATCCAGGCTCAGCCTCTTTAGCAGTTGTCTGATTCAGGGAAAAGCATTTAACTTCTCTAAACTTCAGTATCATCATACATACTGGGGCAATTTCGGTACCTACCTGGCGGCATTGCTGGGAGTCAATCCCTCTTTCGGGGAGTAACAGATAGATATCCACACCCTAATCCCTGAATCCTACGAATATGTTGCCTTCTGCAGCAAAAGGGACTTTGAAGATGTGATTAATGTTGAAGATTTTAAGATGGGGATATTATCTTAGATTATCCATATGGGCAAAACCTAAGCACATGACTTCTTAAAAGTGGAGAACCATTCTATCTACAGTCGGAGAGGGATGAGAGAGAAGGGGAGAGCCGTCACTGCTGGCTCTGAAGCTAGCTGAAGCCCCACCCCCACCCCCGCTCAAGCCGAGGGATGTAGGTGGTCTCTCAAAGCTGGATACAACCGTCAGAGATAGCCAGTAAGGAGATGGATCTCAGTCCTAACAACTGTGAAGAACTGAATTTTGCCAACGACACAGATGAGTAAGGAATTGGATTCTCTATGTAGAGCCCCCAGAAAGGAGCCAGCCCTGCCACAACTCTGATTTGAGCCGAGACCCATATCAGCTTTTAACACACAGCGCAGTAAAATAATCAGTCTGTAATGTTTTCAGCTGGCTACGATAATGTGTTACAACAGCAATAGAAACCTAATACACCATTTAAAATACATAATTAAGTACATCGTATATGGTAAGGGCTCAATAAATGGTGACATTTCTTACAGATATTATTAATGGCATAATTACTAACATTGTTTTATTATCTCTTCCTCCCTGGATGTTGAGCTCTGAATTCTGAAACCCCTTGTCCTGCCTCTCTTGGAACATCATCTTTGTAGCTGTTTCAGAGGAAATGTTTACCAGTTTCAGGGGCTGAGTGGTGTGCTGGATTGCAGCTCAAGGAAATTTCTTGAGATGCAAAAAGCAACAGTGCAAATTAACGTCACTAAAGAGGGGCAGACGGATGGATGGATGTTGTATATTTCTGGATAGAATGGCTTGAGAAGGACACCACAGGACTTATGCAATAGTTTGGCTGAGAACATTTAACCTGAATCTAACCAATAAGAAATATTAGACAAAAGCAAAATGAGAAACATGCTATTAAAAAGGAACCGCTGCCTTTCAAAAATGTGTCACAAAGGACAAAGAAGGCCAAGGAGTTGCTCCAGATTATAAAAGAGACAAGATAACTAAATGCAATATGTAATTCCAGAACAGATCCCCATTGGACATGACAGAGTCAACTGAAAAAAATTGGAATATAGAGGGTAGATCAGTGTATTTATCAATGATAAATTTCTTGAAGTTAATGACTATACTATGGTTATATAAGAGAATGTATTTATTCTTGAAGAAATACACACTGAAATATTTAGAGATAAGGGCCACAATGTATGCATTTTATTTTCAGTAGTTCAGGGGAAAATATATGTAACCATTCCCTTCTCCAGGGGATCTTCCCAACCCAGGGACTGAACTTGGGTCTCTCACATTGCGCGCAGATTCATAACTGTCTGAACCACCAAGGAAACACATGTATACATACATGCAAACTCACACATATGTTTCTAATGTATGTGTATATTTGTAAGGTACATGTGTGTGTGTGTGTATATATATATATGTGTGTGTGTGTGTGTATATATATACATACATGTAAAACCAAGTGAGTAAATTATTCACCAATCAGAGTGTAAACAATAGATAAATCTGAGTAAAGGATAAATGGTTTTAGTCTTGCAACTTTTTTATAAGTTTGAAATTACAGGCATATCCTGGAAATGTTGTGGGTTTAGTTCTAGATCACCACAGTAAAGCACACAGCACAAAAAAGCAACTCAACAAAATTTGTTTCTCTTCACCCAGTAAAAATGCTATGTTTACACTATGCTTAGTCTATTAAGTGTGCAATGGTATATCTAAAAAAACAATGTAAATAGCTTAATTTCAAAATGCATTATAACTAAAAAATGCTAACCTTCATTTGAGTTTTCAGCAAGTCATCATCTTTTGCTGGTAGAGGGTCTTATTTCAGTGTTAATGGAGGCTGACTGATCAGGGTGGTGATTGCTGAAGGTTGGGATGGCTTTGGCAGTTTCTTAAAATTAGACAACAGTAAAGTCTGACACATCGAATGACTCTTCCTTTCACAAATGATTTCTCTGAAGTAGGCAATGCCATCAATGTGTTGATGGCATTTTAACACAGTAAAACTTTTTGCAAAATTGAAGTCAATCCTCTAAAACCCTGCCACTGCTTTATCAACTAAGTTCATGTAATATTCTAAATCTTTTGCTGTCATTTCAACAGTCTTCACAGCATTTCTATCAGGAGTAGATTCCATTTCAAGAAACTACTTTCTTTGCTCATCCATAAAAAGCAACTCTTCATGTGTTCAAATTTCATCATGAGATTGCGGTAAATCAGCCACATCTTCAGGCTGTACCTTGAGTTCTAGTTCTCTTGCTATTTATACCACATGCATGCATGCTAAGTTGCTTTGGTCGTGTCTGACTCTGCAACCCTATGGACTGTAGCCCGCCAGGCTCCTCTGTCCACAGGAGTCTCCAGGCAAGAATAATGGAGTGGGTTGCCACGCCCTCCCCCTGACCCAGGGATCAAACCCATGTCTCCTGCGTTGCAGGCAGACTCAACCACTGAGCCACCTGGGAAGCCCTATCCTCCAGTGAAGTCTTGAACCCCTCAAAGTCATTCATAAAGGTTGAAATCAATTTCTTCCAAACTCCTTTAAGTGCTGATATTATGACCTCTTCCCATGAATCACAAGTGTTTTTAATGGCATCTAAAATGGTGAATCCTGTACAGAAAGTTTTCAATTGACTTTTCCAATTGACTTTACCCTGATCCTCAGAGGAATCACTATCTATGGCATCAACAGCCTTATGAGATTTCTTAAATAATAAGACTTGAAAGTCAAAATGATTCCCTGATCAATGGGGTGCAGTAAGGATGTTGTGTTACCAGGCAAGAAAACAACACTAATCTTATTGAACATCTCCATCAGAGCTCTTTAGTGACCAGATATATTATCTGTGAATACAGTACTCTTTTTTGTGATCAGATTCCAACAGTGGTCTTAAGGTACTCAGACAGTTAAGAATTTGCCTACATTGCTGGAGACCTGGGTTCAATTTCTGGGTTAGGAAGACCCCTGGAGGAGGGCNCATGTGTGTGTGTGTGTATATATATATATGTGTGTGTGTGTGTGTATATATATACATACATGTAAAACCAAGTGAGTAAATTATTCACCAATCAGAGTGTAAACAATAGATAAATCTGAGTAAAGGATAAATGGTTTTAGTCTTGCAACTTTTTTATAAGTTTGAAATTACAGGCATATCCTGGAAATGTTGTGGGTTTAGTTCTAGATCACCACAGTAAAGCACACAGCACAAAAAAGTAACTCAACAAAATTTGTTTCTCTTCACCCAGTAAAAATGCTATGTTTACACTATGCTTAGTCTATTAAGTGTGCAATGGTATATCTAAAAAAACAATGTAAATAGCTTAATTTCAAAATGCATTATAACTAAAAAATGCTAACCTTCATTTGAGTTTTCAGCAAGTCATCATCTTTTGCTGGTAGAGGGTCTTATTTCAGTGTTAATGGAGGCTGACTGATCAGGGTGGTGATTGCTGAAGGTTGGGATGGCTTTGGCAGTTTCTTAAAATTAGACAACAGTAAAGTCTGACACATCGAATGACTCTTCCTTTCACAAATGATTTCTCTGAAGTAGGCAATGCCATCAATGTGTTGATGGCATTTTAACACAGTAAAACTTTTTGCAAAATTGAAGTCAATCCTCTAAAACCCTGCCACTGCTTTATCAACTAAGTTCATGTAATATTCTAAATCTTTTGCTGTCATTTCAACAGTCTTCACAGCATTTCTATCAGGAGTAGATTCCATTTCAAGAAACTACTTTCTTTGCTCATCCATAAAAAGCAACTCTTCATGTGTTCAAATTTCATCATGAGATTGCGGTAAATCAGCCACATCTTCAGGCTGTACCTTGAGTTCTAGTTCTCTTGCTATTTATACCACATGCATGCATGCTAAGTTGCTTTGGTCGTGTCTGACTCTGCAACCCTATGGACTGTAGCCCGCCAGGCTCCTCTGTCCACAGGAGTCTCCAGGCAAGAATAATGGAGTGGGTTGCCACGCCCTCCCCCTGACCCAGGGATCAAACCCATGTCTCCTGCGTTGCAGGCAGACTCAACCACTGAGCCACCTGGGAAGCCCTATCCTCCAGTGAAGTCTTGAACCCCTCAAAGTCATTCATAAAGGTTGAAATCAATTTCTTCCAAACTCCTTTAAGTGCTGATATTATGACCTCTTCCCATGAATCACAAGTGTTTTTAATGGCATCTAAAATGGTGAATCCTGTACAGAAAGTTTTCAATTGACTTTTCCAATTGACTTTACCCTGATCCTCAGAGGAATCACTATCTATGGCATCAACAGCCTTATGAGATTTCTTAAATAATAAGACTTGAAAGTCAAAATGATTCCCTGATCAATGGGGTGCAGTAAGGATGTTGTGTTACCAGGCAAGAAAACAACACTAATCTTATTGAACATCTCCATCAGAGCTCTTTAGTGACCAGATATATTATCTGTGAATACAGTACTCTTTTTTGTGATCAGATTCCAACAGTGGTCTTAAGGTACTCAGACAGTTAAGAATTTGCCTACATTGCTGGAGACCTGGGTTCAATTTCTGGGTTAGGAAGACCCCTGGAGGAGGGCATGGCAACCTACTCCAGTATTCTTGCCTGGAGAATCCCCACGGAAAGAGGAGCCTGGTGGGCTATAGTCCACGGGGTCACAAAGAGTCGGACATGACTGAGCAACTAAGCACAGCAAGCCATGTTGGAAACAGATGTGCTGTTATCCAGGCTTTGCTGTTCCATTTTATAGAGAACAAGCAGAATAGAGTTAGCATAATTCTTCATTTCAGCTCAGTTCAGTCACTCAGTCGTGTCCGTCTCTTTGTGACCCCATGAATTGCAGCACACCAGGCCTCCCTGTCCATCACCATCTCCCGGAGTTCACTCAGACTCACGTCCATCGAGTCCGTGATGCCATCCAGCCATCTCATCCTCGGTCGTCCCCTTCTCCTCCTGCCCCCAATCCCTCCCAGCATCAGAGTCTCTTCCAATGAGTCAACTCTTCGCATGAGGTGGCCAAAGGATTGGAGTCTCAGCTTTAGCATCATTCCTTCCAAAGAACACCCAGGGCTGATCTCCTTCAGAATGGATTGGTTGGATCTCCTTGCAGTCCAAGGGACTCTCAAGAGTCTTCTCCAACACCACAGTTCAAAAGCATCA
>SJYV01019546.1:0-10088 GCA_006410875.1 Neotragus pygmaeus
TGAAAGAGGAGAGTGAAAAAGTTGGCTTAAAACTCAACATTCAAAAAACAAAGATCATGGCATCTGGTCACATCACTTCATGGCAAATAGATGGGGAAACCGTGGAAACAGTGTCAGACTTTATTTTCTTGGACTTCAAAATCACTGGAGATGATGACTGCAGACATGAAATCAAAAGACTTGGAAGAAAAGTTATTTTCTTGCTTGCTCCTTGGAAGAAAAGTTATTACCTAGGCAGCATATTAAAAAGCAGAGACATTACTTTGCCAACAAAGCTCTGTCTAATCAAAGCTATGGTTTTTCCAGTAGTTGTGTATGGATATGAGAGTTGGACCATAAAGAAAGCTGAGTGCCAAAGAATTGACGCTTTTGAACTGTGGTGTTGGAGAAGACGCTTGAGAGTTCCTTGGACTCCAAGGAGATCAAACCAGTCATTCTAAAGGAAATCAGTCCTGAATATTTATTGGAAGGACTGATGCTGAAGCTCCAATACTTTGGTCACCTGATGTGAAGAACTGACTCCTGAGAAAAGACCCTGATGCTGGGAAAGAATGAAGGCAGGAGGAGGAAGGGGACAACAGAGGATGAGATGGTTGGATAGCATCACTGACTCAATGGACATGAGTCTGACCAATCTCTGGGAGCTGGTGATGGACAGGGAAGCCTCTCTTGCTGCAGTTCATTGGGTTGCAAAGGAGCAGATTCACTGAGCGACTGAACTGAACTAAAACTGAATTTCTATATCACACTAAACATTAAAATAAATTGCAGATGAGCTCAAGATCTATATATGAGAAGAAAAACTTTATAACTTTTAGAATAAAATTATTATTTTGGGGTTGGGAAAGAATTCTTAAACAAGATAGGAAAAGCACAAACTGGAAAGGAAAAGATCGATGACTCTGATTACATGAAAATGAAATATATACGTATGTCAAAGACATCATAAAGTTCAAAGACATGCCATAAATTGAGAGAAGATATTTGCAATGTATAAACCTGGGCAGGGATTAATATCTAGAAGATAAAAAGAATTTTTACAAATCAGTTTTAAAAAGTAATCAAATAATGGCCAAAGACTTTAACAGGCAATTACACATCAGAAAAAGGGAAACGTGAATGTCCCATAAACAATATTCGACTTTACCAGTAACCGGGGAAACTCATCAAAACTGTGTGGTTTCATGTCCATCATCAAAATGGCATAAATTTTTAAAAATCTGGTAACTCCATGGGTAGAGGAGGATGTGTGGAAATAAGAACTGAATAAGGCAGCAAAGAAATGGAAACTCACACACTACTGAAGAAAGGGGAAAACGGAGGAGTCACTTTGAAGAGCAACTTGGCAGTGTTTTTGTAACCTGAAGATGTGTGTACCCTATGACTCAGCAATTCTACTTTGAGATACGTATTCTAGAGCAGTGCTTCTCAAACCAGCTGTGGGAAAGAATTTTTTGTATTTTAATATTTAATAAAATATAATAGGGCACTGACCCACACCACATGTTAAGTAGCACTTCTCTAAAAAACTCTTGCATGTGTGCACAGAGAGATATGGATAAGGGTATTGCTGCAGAACAGTCTGTAATAAGGAAAAACCAGAAACTAGCTCATTAGTAATCCATCAAATGAGGATCACTCACAGAATGAAATGTATATACAGCAATTAAAAAAGAAACTAGATCTACATGTATCAACATGAATAAATATCAGTGTTAGGAAAAAAAAAAAAGGAAGCTGTAAATAAAAGGTAGAGTTTGATACCAACTTCTGTAGTAAAACAATTCTGTAAATTGTTACATACTTAAAATAACATGGACAGAAAAGATTTATGTCAACTTCAGAACAGAAGGTACTCTGAGAAGACAGGTCAAGAAATAAGACCAGGAAGGGGTACAAAGGGAGGCTTCATATAACATTTTCCTAAAACAAAATGCAATCTGAAAGAAACATGGCAAAATGTTAAGCCTTCATTATATTGTTCTCTGAATGTTCCTATATATTTGAACTATTTAAATTTAAAATAAACTTTCAGCAAACCAAGGAATAAACATGTAAGAACCTAAGGTAGCAGGTGACTAACAGTCTGCTGGGGTTTTAGGGAAGCCCCTGTGACTTAAAATTTGCTATAAGGAACCTTGGTGTACTTCCAGAGATGGCAGTTATCTATCCATGCAGATAAAACTAGGTTGCATGCCAACAGTAAGGATGCATACTATAGTCCTGAGCTTTGGCAAAAAACCCTCCCTTATTCTGAATCTGTGTACACAAAACCCCATTCCACCAGAGGCTAGAAATGTTCCCAAACCCTCTCCATTGTCCCTGTCCTCGAAAGACAACAGAGGGGGTCAACAACACAGTGGAGAGCCAAAGCACTTCATCAAGGACTGGCCTCATCTACGTTTAAAGGCTTTAGGACATCTGAACATACACAGGAATTTCCAGGATTCTCCATCATGTATGATGCAATCTTATTTGAGTCCCATCAATATCCAACATGAGGCTGACAAAGTACAGGACAAACTCACAGCACATGTACTTAGAGACTTCCATTTCAGAAAGAAATCCAAGTACCTATAACAGCCTTTTTCCTCTCTGTCTCAGCTTCTTTCTCTACAACCTTTTGTTTCTGTGCAGCTATAAGAAGTTTGGTCTTCTCAGCCTCCCTGTGGGAAAAAAATTACAAAAAAATTAGAAATGATCTATAGTCATAGATAGTAATTCTGACACTACAGTGGTTCAGAGCATCATTTTCAATAAGAATTTTCTGACTCACTAAGGTAAGCAAGAGAGGTGTTATCCTATTTTACTGATAATAAACCCGAGGTCGAAAGGTTAAATGATTTGTCCAAAGTCACCCAGAAATAGGAATCAAATTTAATATATTTCAGTCTGACATGTTCAGTTGCTCAGTCATGTCCAACTCTTTCTGACTTCATGGACTGTAGCCTGCCAGACTCCTCTGTCCATGAAATTATCCTGGCAAGATTACTAGAATGGGCTGCCATTTCCTACTCCAGAGGATCTTCCCAACTCAGAGATTGAATCCATGCTTCCTGCGTCTCCTGCAATGGCAGGCAGACTCTCTACCACTGAACCACCTGGGAAACCCATAGGCTGATCTTTTCCACTAACTGTATCAAGAAAAGGCCTGTGATCTGGAAGTGTCTGGAGTATATAAATGCTTCCTTTGCTATCAGGCCTCCAGCTAAACTGGAACAACTAGCAAAAGGCACTAACCTCTGGGAAGATGCAGCCCCTCAGGTGCATGGTTTGGCAAGCAGAAGGGGGCTGGATTTCAGGCCCTCTTCCAGCAGACACACTCGTGTAGTGGCCCTATTTGCTGTACTGAACATAGAACTAGATGGCAGTTCTTAATTAGGTGGTGAACTGGGGCTCAATGTATGAAAGAACATTCTAAGAATCTGAGCTTCCTAATAATGGAAATAGGTGGTCCGTCACTAAGCATGAACAAATGGCTACTAGGGGACCACATGGAAGGAAGGGTATTAAAAAAAAAGAAACCTATTAGGTGGGAGGTTAGACTATATTATTCCAAGGTAGCCTTTAATTGTGGAATTCCAACAGTCTTTAAACTTAGGAAAGATCCAGAATCCAGACACTCCAATAGATTCCCCAAACATCACCCTCACCAACCTCTCTCCTTTCCTCCTGTTAATACTGATAAAAGATAGAAATTTTTTTCTTCTATAAATGATCTACCCATGATCTACTCAGTCTAGCACTCTGTGCTTTATAGTTGTAAAAGAATTCTTTTTCTACAATAAAAAAGGGAAAACAAAATTATGCATAATAGAAGGTATAGACTTGGGAACAATAAGGACTCAGAAGTATATCACTCTATAAAGTATTATTACTACTTTTTGGATGCCCTGGATTTATACATCTTTTGTATTCTTGACTTTTGCAAAGTTAGTTTTCTAGCATTTCATATTTTGCCTCTTAACCTATCTTCCAAGTTTCCTAAAGACTTTTAGGAAGACAGAATAATAATACTTTAGTTTCCTACAGACTTCAGTTTCTTCTTTTCATTACCTGTCATGATACCCATTGTCAGAATCTGGCTTTCTGGGCTGCGGACGTAAGCCCTTACATGGTTATACCTACTTGGGAAATCCAGATTCCGAAGGTTGACTTTTCTCTATCAAGGACTGTATCTCTCAGAAGTGTCTGATTTTAGTAGTTAAACATCCTGTACACCACCCTACACTTGACTGCACACACACAAAAACATTTTGACTACAACAGATAGTCCTTTAAAAGGAATCTTCTAAAGCACTCAGAAACTAATTTCATGTCAAGCAAGTAATTTCTTCATTCCCGGTCAGCCCTGGACACATAAAAGAGAAGACTACCAGGAGTCAAGGCAGGCAAAGCTTCCCCAAAGGCAAATCAGAAAGATCAGATCTAATTTTAGATACACAATCACATACAATGGAAAAGCAAACTTGATACCAATGTGTTTATTCTTACCATTTATAACACAGTAACAAAATATAGGCACTCTCTTCAACCTTAACAGCTAGGACTCTTTCTCTCCTCTATTAATATTTAATTCAAGGTATTATTCACATCCAAATTATAGCTCCTTAGGCTTCCAACAACAGTTCTACAGCAAACTGCATCTTTAGCCACTGAAGCTGCTCCTGAAATGTCCATATATAAAGAGAAAACTAATAAGAGACTAGTGGGAATTAAGACACCAGAATAGATAGTATTATTAGAATTAAAGTACAGAAGATAGACATATACCCCTCCCCAGTGTAATTATCTCAAACATAAATTTTTCCTCTAGACTGGCAAGATAACTATGTAGACAACCCAAAATAAAAATATTGAGATCCCATACATATTACTCACATTAACTCAAAATTTCTTCTTATGGCTTCTGGGATTTTGGGTTTTGTAACACGCACAGCCTAAAAAATAAAAGTGAAAAAGCCAAAGTATATTCGAAAAATAAAATTTTAAATCTTGTACAAAAGAGTGCCTCAAATGAAACTAATATTAAATAGCTATGACATAGCTGCCTACAAACACATGTAGGGATCCAGTAGAAAACCTATTTTTCCTGTCACCACATCAAAGTCAAAGATAAGCTGCTTCTTGTTTCCTTAAAAAAATGCTTGGCTAATGGATTTCGACCTGCCTCTTGAGAAACCTATATGCACGTCAGGAAGCAACAAACTGGACATGGAACAACAGACTGGTTCCAAATAGGAAAAGGAGTATGTCAAGGCTGTATATTGTCACCCTGCTTATTTAACTTATATGCAGAGTACATCATGAGAAACGCTGGGCTGGAAGAAGCACGAGCTGGAATCAAGATTGCCAGGAGAAGTATCAATAACCTCAGATATGCAGATGACACCACCTTTATGGCAGAAAGTGAAGAGGAACTAAAGAGCCTCTTGATGAAAGTGAAAGAGAAGAGTGAAAAAGTTGGCTTAAAGCTCAACATTCAGAAAACAAAGATCATGGCATCCGGTCCCATCACTTCATGGGAAATAGATGGGGAAACAGTGGAAACAGTGTCAGACTTTTTTTTTTTTTGNGCCTCTTGATGAAAGTGAAAGAGGAGAGTGAAAAAGTTGGCTTAAAGCTCAACATTCAGAAAACAAAGATCATGGCATCCGGTCCCATCACTTCATGGGAAATAGATGGGGAAACAGTGGAAACAGTGGCTGACTTGATTTTTCTCGGCTCCAAAATCACTGCAGATGGCGACTGCAGCAATGAAATTAAAAAACACTCCTTGGAAGGAAAGTTATGACCAACCTAGACAGCATATTAAAAAGCAGAGATATTACTTTGCCAACAAAGGTCCGTCTAGTCAAGGCTATGGTTTTTCCAGTAATCATTTATGGATGTGAGAGTTGGACTATAAAGAAAGCTGAGTATGGAAGAATTGATGCTTTTGAATTGTGGTGTTCAAGAAGACTCTTGAGAGTCCCTTGAACTTCAAAGATATCCAACCAGTCCCTCCTAAAGGAGATCAGTCCTGAGTGATCATTGGAAGGACTGATGTTGAAGCTGAAACTCCAATACTTTGGCCACCTGATGTGAAGAGCTGACTCATTTGAAAAGACCCTGATGCTGGGAAAGATTGAGGGCAGGAGGAGAAGGGGACAACAGAGGATGAGATGGTTGGATGGCATCATCGACTCGATGGACATGGGTTTGGGTGGACTCCGGGAGTTGGTGATGGACAGGGAGGCCTGGCATGCTGAGAACCATGGGGTCGCAAAGAGTCGGACACGACTGAGCGACTGAACTGAACTGAGTTGTATCTATGTTGCTGCAAATGGCATTATTTCATCATATTTTATGGTTTGGTAGTAGTCCATTGTCTATATGCATCACATCTTCTTTATCCATTCATCTGTTGATGGACATTTAGTTTACTTGACTATTATAGGTTTTGACTATTAGAAATAGTGCTGCTATGAACACTGGGGTGCATGTATCTTTCTGAGTCAGTTTTCTTCAGATATACGCCTAGAAGTGGGATTGCAGGATCATATGGTAACTCTTTAGTTTTTTTAAAGAAACTCCACACTGTTTTCCATAGTGTCACTAACTGTAGGAGGGTTCCCTTTTCTCCACACCTTCTCCAGCATCTGGATAGCATTCCTTCTTGCTAAGGAATCACATGGGGCTTTGAAACTGTCAGCAATACATCACTTAGGGTATAGGCCTAACTCTGCCTTGATTTCTAATGGGTGAAACAGTTCTCAGAGGTTTCTGAGAGGCTCTTCCTAGCTTCTAGTCCTCAAATTCTGCTCAAATAAAATTTTCCATTTCTGTCTTAGACCACCTGGTTAACTTTTCAGCAACACTACCATGAATTCTCTCGAATACAGTTTCTCAGGCTCCAAAACTACCCACATTTCTAGCTCCTCTTCTTCCTGGGTTTCCTAAAATTCACTTACTCATGAAACAAGAATCCAGTGTCTACTACTAAGCCAAGCTCTGTTTTAGATACTGTAGATATAGTTGCTCATGAAACAAATTTGCTGTCTTCATGTAGCTCAGAGGTTAAAGTGTCTGCCTACAATGCGAGAGACCTGGGTTTGATCCCTGGGTTGGGAAGATCCCCTGGAGAAGAAGATGGAAACCCACTCCAGTATTCTTGCCTGGAGAATCCCATGGACGGAGGAGCCTGGTGGGCTGCAGTCCATGGGGTCACAAAAAGTCAGACACGACTGAGCGACTTCACTTTCACGGACCAGAGAAGGAGGCAGACATAAACAAAACCTTTTCTGAATAAGTGAAATAATGAATAATGCAGAGTACGGACTTAATGTTGAGTGAAAAACTTATCATTGTCTACAGAATATTANAAGTCAGACACGACTGAGCGACTTCACTTTCACGGACCAGAGAAGGAGGCAGACATAAACAAAACCTTTTCTGAATAAGTGAAATAATGAATAATGCAGAGTACGGACTTAATGTTGAGTGAAAAACTTATCATTGTCTACAGAATATTACATCAAAGTATTCACTCCACAAGCAACCCTGGGAACTGAGTGGCAGACCCTGTTCTTCAAGCCCTTGGATTCTTAAAAGGTGAATGTGACCCAGGGCCTGCCCTCTGGAGCTTGGAGTCCAGAAGGAACTTCTAACAAGTGTCGAGTGATAATTTTGTTCGGCCATGCAGAACTGCTTTACGGTAGCCTTCTCATTTAGGTCTCACTACAATCAATGCAAAGAAATAGAGGAAAACAACAGAATGGGAAAGATTAGAGATCTCTTCAAGAAAATTAGAGATACCAAGGGAACATTTCATGCAAAGATGGGCACAATAAAGGACAGAAATGGTCTGGACCTAACAGAAGCAGAAGATATTAAGAAGATGTGGCAAGAATACACAGGAGAACTGAACAAAAAAGATCTTCATGACCAAGATAATCACGATGGTGTGATCACTCACCTAGAGCCAGACATCCTGGAATGTGAAGTCAAGTGGGCCTTAGAAAGCATCACTACAAACAAAGCTAGTGGAGGTGATGGAATTCCAGTTGAGCTATTTCAAATCCTGAAAGATGATGCTGTGAAAGTGGTGCACTCAATATGCCAGCAAATTTGGNTACTTTGCCAACAAGTTTATGTCTAATCAAGTCTATGGTTTTTCCAGTAGTCATGTATGGATCTGACAGTTGGACTGTGAAGAAAGCTGAGCACCAAAGAATTGATGCTTTTGAACTGTGGTGTTGGAGAAGACTCTTGAGAGTCCCTTGGGCTGCCAGGAGATCCAACCAGTGCATTCTGAAGGAGAACAGCCCTGGAATTTCTTTGGAGGGAATGATGCTGAAGCTGAAACTCCAGTACTTTGGCCACCTCATCCAAAGAGTTGACTCATTGGAAAAGACTCTGTTGCTGGGAGGGATTGAGGGCAGGAGGAGAAGGAGATGTCAGAGGATAAGATGGCTGGATGGCATCACTGACTCGTATGGACGTGAATCTGAGTGAACTCCGGGAGTTGGTGATGGACAGGGAGGCCTGGCGTGCTGCAATTTATGGGGCGCCAAAGAGATGGACACGACTGAGTGGCAGAACTGAACTGAACTGAGGGGGCTCTGAATCTTTGACTACAGCTCCCCTCAAAGGCTGCAGTCCACTGGCTATGCTTCAATTCTGGTATGGGGAAGGCAGCCTTCCCAGTGAGGCCTGCCAGGTAAAGCCTTTATAATTGCCTATGACTGGGCCTGAAAAATCACACATAAGTTTGAAACAGAAGCAAGACTCCTCATACATCATATTTTCTCTATGGAGTCAAAATATATTGTATTTCTTTTTATTCCCCGATAGTAGCAGCAGCCACCTGGAATGCAGGAGACCCCAGTTCAATCCTTGGGTAGGAAATATCTGCTAGAGAAGGGAATGGCTACCCATTACTGTGTGCTGGCCTGGAGAATTCCATGAACTGAATAATCCATGGGGTGGCAAAGAATCGGACATGACTGAGTGACTTTCATTTTCAAAGTGAATGCTACTTTATAAATGAATACAAATAACCAGCTATTCCTATCTTCATTTTCAATAATTGCAAGTATGGGACATGATAGGTCTCATAAAGGAACTTAAAGGTCTTCTATTTATTTTAAAGGTATAAGAATTTGTACATAGATCTTAGCCCTTAAACTATTTTCTTTACTAATTCACTCACTTCCTACGTGATTTCATCTAGTATACACTATCTATCTAATTGCTAATGACTTCCCAGTTTCTCATCCATGAACTCTACTCCCAGCTGCCAACTTAACATCCTGACTTGGTTCTCCCATAGAACTCATAATCGTGCCCCAAGAACTTGATATGTATCATCTCAAATATGTTCCTCCTCTAGTGTGCTTCATTTTAATACAATAAAACTTCAGTCTTCAATATTACAGTTCAGTCTAAAAACCTTGGTCTCATCCCTGACCAAACATTTAAGTGCAAATATTGTTGGGTTTTTATATAATTCTATTAAGTTAATGGGTATTTCCTAGAACCTCCAAAGCTCTGTTCACAAGAATAAGTCAGCATTACATCTTAACTGAACTGAATAGAGTCTTTATTTTTCTCTTCGTGGAACCAGAGTGACCCTTTTGAAACTTATGCACATCAGATCATTCTAATCCTCTACTCAAAATATTTTAAAGACATCCCTAGCAAACTAATGCTCAAAATTCTTCAAGCTAGGCTTCAATAGTATGTGAACTGAGAAGATTATGATCCAGTTCAGTTCAGTTCAGTGGCTCAGTTGTGTCCGACTCTTTGCAACCCAATGAATTGCAGGATGCCAGGCCTCCCTGTCCATCACCAACTCCCGGAGTTCACTCAGACTCACGTCCATCGAGTCCATGATGCCATCCAGCCATCTCATCCTCTGTTGTCCCCTTCTCCTCCTGCCCCCAATCCCTCCTAGCATCAGAGTCTTTTCCAATGAGTCAACTCTTCCCATGAAGTGGCCAAAGTACTGGAGTTTCGGCTTTAGCATCAGTCCTTCCAAAGGACACCCAGGACTGATCTCCTTTAGAATGGACTGGTTGGATCTCTTTGCAGTCCAAGGGACTCTC
>SJYV01019550.1:0-10198 GCA_006410875.1 Neotragus pygmaeus
TCCAATCCACTGAGCCCACACCAGACTAAAGAATGACCTTTGGAAAGCGGAAACCTGATCACGTCACTGTGATGACTGTGTCCCCCATTACCCTTGGATGAAACTGCACTTCTGTCTCCAGCCCTGCCAGATCTGTCACCTGCCACTTGCCCTGACCTCTCTGTGAACATCCATCAGGATACTTTTTAGGTTCCTTAAACTGAACCCGACTTTTATTTCATCTCTTGAAGTGCTCGCTTCTGAGTCTTATCCAAATGTTGCTTCCTCAGGGAAGCTTCCTCAAATCCTCAAACCACGTGTGCTCCTTCCTTCACACAGCATCACAATAGCCGACACCTCCCCACCTGACCCCCCGCCACACACACACATTTTAACTGTTACCACTCTTGTAATTTCTATTTCAAGGACTGTCCATGGAAACTGTGATCATGTTGACTGAATCCCCAGTGACTAAACCAGTTTTTGGGTGCCATTGACTCTCAGTAAATATTGGTCAAATCAATGAATCAATAAACATATGGGAGAGAGGCTGGGATGGTCCAATGGTGGGAGTTATAGTTTGCACAGCAAATCGTTGTGGCAAAACAGATCTAAATGAGGGATGGTTTCCTCTATTTCTAAGCCAAAGACCCTTGAAAAACACCATAAACTCTTCCAAGAAGATAGTACTAGTGCTCTAATCAGACCTCTTGACCTTTCTGCACAGACCAGAGAGAAACAAACTTGTTTTCTGTAGACAGGAGACTACTCCAACACATCACGTGTTTCTGTAAAAATGACCGACAGCCCTGATCATCTTTCTTCACTTTCAAATCTGGATTGTGACCTATGAAAACTGCTTTTTAAAAACAGATCTCTGACACCACAGGGAGAAGGAAATTCATGGTGTGAGAGGTTTCAAATGGTGTTCTAACAGAGGTCTCATTCCCAAGCCTGGGATTTCACGCCTCTGATAATTACTGAAGATGTGATGATATTTAGTGATTTATTGGTTCCATAAAAGCTAGACTGGAAAAAAAATTCACTAATAACTCGCTTCAGTCGTGTCCACCTCTGCGACCCTGTGGCATGTAGCCTGCCAGGCTCCTCTGTCCATGGGATTCTCCAGGCAAGAATATTGGAGTGGGTTGCCATGCACTCCTCCAGGGGATCTTCCCCATCCAGGGATTGAACCCATGTCTCTTATGTCTCCTACGTTGGCAAGTGGATTCTTTACCACTAGCACAACCAACTACAAAATGCCATTTATGTTGGGAAGATGGACGCATGCCCTTTGAGTACTCACTGCATGCTTGTGATGAGAGAGATGTTATAATGAGGTGTGTATATAATAACAATACACCCTTTATGTCTCATGGCCACATTGGGGCTAAGGCTTACAACTCAGAAAAATCGGTACATTTCTTAATTAGAGTTTTGTTTCTGCTTTCAATATAGAAAATTAAAAAGTTTTGCCTGATAAAAGGCTCTTTTCAGATAACACAGTGTAAAGGGAAGACTCTGGGCTTGGAAATAACGGACTTAAGTTCCAGTTCAGCGTCCTACCAGCCATGTGGCTTTGGATGACTTAATGAGTCTCTCTGAGCCATAGTTTCTTCACTGTAAAGCAGCGATACTAATGCAGCCCCTTCTTCCTTCGTCCGTGCACAGGGGTCCCTGTCTCTCGAGCTGGCCATGGCACCGATACTGTGCTGTCTGCTTTTCCATTACTCCCCGCTAAGCAGCCATTTTAAGATACAACACGCTGGACTTCCCTGCTGATCCAGTGGTTGAGAACCCACCTGACAATGCATGAGTTCAATCCCTGGTCAGGGAAGATTTTACATGTCGTGGGGCAACTAAGCCCACGCTCCCTAGAGCCCATGCTCTGCAACAAGAGGAGGCACCTCAATGAGAAACCTGTGCGCTGCAACTGGAGAAAGCCTGACAACAGCAATGAACACCCAGCTCAACCAAAACTAAGTAAATAAATCAAAATTTTAAAGATATTAAAAGAGCTGCCATAAGAAGTTAAAAAAAAAAAGATACAACATGTTGCCTTCTCAGTTTCAGAGAGGGGCGCATCCACTCGTCTCAGAGTTAATATTATTTCTCGGGCACTTCTAGGCATGAATCTGTGGGTCTGCCTGATGACACTTGCAGGGGAGCTGTGGGCTTTCTGGTTATACTCACAGGCCTGGAACAGGGTCCTGCTGGAGATAAGGCAGGGCTTTGGCATTAGCAATGATCTCCTGAGGCAGAGACGAGGGCTCCATGCGCTGGAACATGGGTGCATTTTTCTGTGTTAAAANACTTGCAGGGGAGCTGTGGGCTTTCTGGTTATACTCACAGGCCTGGAACAGGGTCCTGCTGGAGATAAGGCAGGGCTTTGGCATTAGCAATGATCTCCTGAGGCAGAGACGAGGGCTCCATGCGCTGGAACATGGGTGCATTTTTCTGTGTTAAAAGTGGAAAGGAGGAAAAAGGAACTCAAATGACTATGGGGGAAATACCAGCGACTTGAGTAAACGGGAATATGACTGATACTCTGTGTGACTACCTGAACCTCTGCGCCACTAGGGTTCTAATCTCCCGATCCTAGGCAGTTCCTGGGCCCTGTGAGGCCTGGCCTCTGCTTCTGTGCACTTGCAGGCATGGTCTCCCGGGGATGCCCTGGCCTGCCCCCTCAGGGGCCCGCCCACCCACCGCACAGTCTGTCCTTGACCTTCACCTGTTCCTCCAGCTGCTGCCTCTGCTTCTTCACCTTGCTCTGTTTGTAGTAGTCCATGATCATCATTGCTGCATAGATTTTACCCACAGTCAGGTCAGAGGCTGAGGACACCAGTGTGCCATGGAGGGAAACAGGAGAAGATGGGGGGAGAGTGAGGATGCTGGGAAGCAGGTTTGCCCCTTCCACTACCCCGCCATCCAGCATCTATGGAGGGCTCCATCTGCGTCAGACACTGAGGACACAGAGTCAACAGGCCCCCAGAGTTATCCTCAGGGGACTGCCACGACCACTCAGGGAGGGCCATGTTACTAATGATAAGAAACACATTAGTAAGCACCACCCCCCCACCCTCTGGAATGGTCTTGATTTCCACCTCTTAGTAACAGCACCTTTTCCCCAACCGCTTGAAGGTCTGCTGAACCATGTTATGTGGGAGGATAGAGCTGTGCACCCAACAAGTTTCACCCACAACCACAGTGACCTATCTTAAGAAACTATTTTCCAGGATGGAGCTTCCTCAGAAAACTGTCAACAGAACTACCATATGATCCAACAGTCCCACTCCTGAGCATAAATCCAGACAAAACTATGCTTGAAAACTAAAACACACACCCTATGTTCATAACAGCACTATTTACAGTATCCAAGACATGGAAATAACCTAAATGTCCATCCATAGATGAATGGATAAAGCAGCTGCAGTACATTTACACAATGGAATATTACAGAGCCATAAAAAGAATGAAATCCTGTCATTTGCAGCAACATGGATACAGCTAGAAATGATCATACGTCAGTCAGTCAGAAAACAAAAGACAAATATCATATGGTATCACTTTATATGGATTCTAAAAGTGGCACAAGTAAACCTATCTATGAAAAAAAAAAAGCAGTGCAGACTTGTGGCTGCCAAAGGGGAGCGAAGGATTGGGAGTTTGGGGTTAGTATTGTCTATGTATACACGATAGATAAATGACAAGGTTAGTATAGCACAGGGGTGGAAAAGAATATAAAAATATATGTATAACTGAATCACTTTTCTATATAGCAGAAATTAACAATTAAATCAACTATACTTCAATAAGCAAAAAGAAACTGCTTTCAATTAATGACATTTGAGAAGTGACGGATTTCTGTTTCCTAAGAATAAAAGAGCACTCTTCCCTTATCTCCTTGATCACTCCATGCTCCCCGCAAAGATGTGGTCTTGGCATTCTTGGGCCCACAGTGACAAGGAGAGTGAGGAGACCCCGCACCTTTGGGCATGGGCACGAGCAGATCCAGCATCTTCTGGGACAGGTGAGGCCAGATGGCCAGGGTCTCCTTCTGGAGCTCTGAGTCTAGCTGCTGCCTGTCTGCACCACCTGGGAGAAGATACATTTATTAACAATGAAAACAGAACAGACACAGAAATAACAAGGACGGAGGGAGGAGATGGGACAGAGGCTGAGTCAGCGTGGTGCTGACCATCTTCTTGGAGGAAATCTTGGCACTTAGTGACCGTGGATCTTGCAATCCGCTGGGTCTTTCTGCTGAAGCAGCAGAACGCATTCTGGCTCCTGTTTTCAGTGACTCAGGGATATCCCGCCACAGAGAGCTGAGGCCCTGGGGACCAAGATCAGCTTCCTCATTCATTTGCAGAGCCTCCCAGCTGCTCAGTATCTCAGAAGGGGAAATGCAGAGCGCCACGAGTCCACCTCCTCTGCCTCATAATACGCGTACGAGTTCTTCCAGTGATCTCACCCCAGAGTCTGAGTGAACCAATTTTAAAAAGGACTTGGATCAGGTAAGAGCAGGAAACTGGAGGTCCTGCTGGAAGTAGCAAAGCCTTCTTTCCTAAATCACTAAATGATAGTACTGGCCACAGAAGCCTTCCAAGACGTTAAAAACACCATGTAAGAAAAAAAACAAGCAGAACTGAAATTCACTTGTTCATTCAACAAATATTACTAAAATGTCTACTATTAGACATTTTAGATAGTAGATGGTAGATAGTAGACATTTTAGATAGTACAGACATCGAAGATCATATACTCTTAAGCTCAAAGGAGCCTTAGTGAATATCAAGTCATTCATTTCATTAAGAAGAAAGGGCAAAAGTTAAACAATACAGTAACAGTTACTGTATCTCAGAGGTGAAAAATTGGGAGGTGGAAACTACTTGATCTCCAGGTTATTTCATGGTCGGATGAAGTTCAAATATCGCTGTCCTGCATCACTCTGGGTGAGTTGTTCCAGAATCTTCTTCCTTCCTAAGGTTACTGACCTTTGGCGATTTTAATGTCCAGAGCTGTCCGGATTAGAGCCATCAGTGTGGAGGTGAAGTGGACAGTCATGTCCTCGGCCACTGGCATGTTCATCAAGACCAACCTCTGTGTGAAAAAGAGAAGAGAAACAGCAGGAGAAAACATATATCGAAAGAAACCTTGGCAACAAGGGAGGAAAAGTGCAGAGGTCAGATGCAGAGACAAAAAAGAAGGGCAAGGATTCCCCCATCCCCTGTCCCAGTCCTGTTCTTGCCCTGCTTCTCA
Source organism: Neotragus pygmaeus (assembly GCA_006410875.1). Taxonomy (NCBI): domain Eukaryota; kingdom Metazoa; phylum Chordata; class Mammalia; order Artiodactyla; family Bovidae; genus Neotragus; species Neotragus pygmaeus. The sequence continues at coordinate 5,242 of SJYV01019550.1, forward strand.
CTGGAGGCTCATTGGCTGCTGTCCCCCCCTCCCCCCCGGAANAACAAGGGAGGAAAAGTGCAGAGGTCAGATGCAGAGACAAAAAAGAAGGGCAAGGATTCCCCCATCCCCTGCCCCAGTTCTGTTCTTGCCCTGCTTCTCACTGGAGGCTCATTGGCTGCTGTCCCTCCCCCCCCCTACCCCCGGAAATGATGCCAAATTCCAAGAGAAAAGGGACTCATCATTCTGTAGGACTCCTCCAGGGTCCTAAGAATGTTTTTAATCAGGATTCCTAAAAACAATGTCTCAGGGAAAGGAGTCAGCTCAGGGAGGTGGCTCCATTCCCTGCTTCAAGGCTGTTCTACAGTCCCACTTATCTCATGAAGACCCCCAAACACTCAGGTGAAAAGACAGTGATGGGGGGCTAGATTTTACTTTGCTTATCTGACTTGAAAGATGCATCCTGATGCCCCCTTTTTGAGTCTTTAAATTGCCAGCACATGGTTGAACATGCAGAAGTCCAGCTTATCCAAAGGATGAGGTGGAGCAGAATGGAAAAGTGAGAGAATGCAAACAGGGTCCAGGGGAAGAGGGCTAGGGAGAGCAGAGAAGACAGGAGAGAAGGGTGACCGAGGCAGGAGCAGAGTGGGCAGGCCTTGTCCCCCTCACCCGGAGGAAGGGGATCAAACGGAAATGGCCAAATCCACTTTCCAGAGAGTATCTTGCTTTTGGAATGAACTTTTCCTCTGATTCCCGCAACCCTTGGTGCCCCCGTCCCAAGCTTCACCCCAGAAATTCAAAGAACTCAGGGCCATATAGTGCAACACCTGTTAGGTGTGAAATCATGAGCATAAAGGATGTCGGCTCCGAAGCTGCACAGGAGGAGTCATGTAGTGGGGTGGATGAGGGTCCCTAATAGATGCTCCCTGTTCCAATGAGATGCTCTCTGGAGCTTTAAACTTGGGAGGGAGCAGCAGGAGAAGGTCCTCCAGCAGAACCACCAGCCTAGCAGGAAGTCAAGCATCTCTTTCCAAGGCAGAGTTTCTAACACTCGATTGAAACATCTCGCCTAATGTGACGCCACAAATGCGGCATCTTAGAGAGTAAGGCCAGTTTCCGGTTTGTATCTGAGTTCCACCTCTCTCCCACTGCTTTAGGCTTCCAGAGAAGTGGTGTCATTGCCAGGGCACATTGCTAGGTGAATGAGAGAGCTCCAGAGTTCTGAGTCAGTCTAAATAGCAATGGGGGTTAACAGTAACTATTACTGAATGTGAAGCAGGAAATGGCAGCCCACTCCAGTATTCTTGCCTGGAAAATCCCACGGACAGAGGAGCTTGGCGGAGAGTTCATGGGGTTGCAAGAGTCGGACGTGACTAAATGACTGAGTACACACATTACTGAATGTGGAGGAAAAGTTCAGGCCTCAAGGCTCGGAGCACCCTGATGGCTGGTGACTCCTAATGTACAATGCTGCTCTAAGCAAACTGAGGAGAATCCATCCATATCTCAGTCATGCCAAGAAGGCAGGCCTAATGCTGAATGCAACCTTGTGCCCATCATCACCCTTTCCTTTGATACTGTCAGGAAAAATGGGTACNTTGGACTGCAAGAAGATCCAACCAGTCCATCCTAAAAGAGATCAGTCCTGGGTGTTCATTGAAAGGACTGATGTTGAAGCTGAAACTCCAATACTTTGGCCACCTGATGCAAAGAGCCAACTCATTTGGAAAGACCCTGATGCTGGGAGGGATTGAGGGCAGGAGGAGAAGGGGACAACAGAGGATGAGATGGCTGGATGGCATCACTGACTCAATGGACATGGGTTTGGGTGGACTCTGGGAGTTGGTGACGGACAGGGAGGCCTGGCGTGCTGCGGTTCATCAGTTGCAAAGAGTCGGACATGACTGAGCAACTGAACTGAACTGAAAAGTTGGAAAATACATTTTAAATGCAACCATGCAAGGAGAAAAAAACTTGACAGTGACACCTGTTAAATAAAACCCTGCAATTGTTACAGATTCATGCTGTATAAACACATCAAAGTGGGAAAAAAGTCAAGGGAAAAATTCATGTTTCCACTCCTACAAACAGCAGACATTCCTTTTATTTCATTTACAGTTATTTTCACCTACTAATAAAAAATAGTACAGTAATAACTCTTTACCCCCATATTGGGGTTGGCACATAATGAGGGAGAGCTGTCTCATTCACTGATTGGATAGGAAAACAAACTACTGTGTTTACTCACTGATTCTATGTTTAAACCAACTATAACCCCCTGACACTTATGTGCACAAAGAAAAACAACCCCTACCTATGTTTAGTTTCTACGTAACAGACTATAACAATGGAAAAAAGCAAAATACAGTGTAAATATGGAAATAGAGAAAAGCTTAAGTGAAAATGAGGACTGAGTAAAATGCTGTCAATCACCTTCCAGCTTTACAATTCTGTGTATTTAAACAGATCTCCTCCTTTCCTCCAAGTAAAATAATTCATCTAGCTGAATGGCCTGTTCGTAGATGGAAAAGGTTAAAATGGTATTTGCAGGCTTCCCTGGGGGCTCAGTTGTAAAGAATTTACCTGCCAAAGCAGGAGACGGGTTCAATCTCTGATTCGGGAAGATCCAAAATGCCTAGGATCAACTAGGCCCATGGGCCACAATTATTGAGCCTGTACTCTAGAGTTTGGGAGCTGCAGTTACTGAAGCCTGTGCTCCACAGCAAGAGAAACCACTGCAATGAAAAGCCTGTGCACTCTCTATCGGGGCTCAGTGGTCAAGAATTTGCAAGCCAATGCGGGGGACTCAAGAGATGAGGTTCCACTCCTGGGTGGGAAAGATCCTCTGGAGAAGGAAATGGCAACTCACTCAGGTATTCCTGCCTGAAAAATTCCATGGACAGAGGAACCTGGTGGGCTACAGTACATGGGGGCTGCAAAGAGTTGGACAGGACTAAGCACACACCCGCTCACTTAAAGCCCGTGCAGCAGCAAAGACACCCAGCACAGCCAAAAATAAATAAAAATTTTTTAAAATATATTTGCATTCTATTTCATTTTTACCATTACTTTCAATAGCTAATAAAATATCAACATACAAGATGACTCCTATTCCCTTTAAACCCGGCAAAAACAAACTCACTTTTAGAAGTCTTCCAAAAGACAGACCAAATGAGCCAACTGCTAGTAGTTCAGAGGCAAACCCTAACGCTCTTTCCCCCATCTGAGCCATGCCACGTCATTAACTTGCCCAAATATCTTCAAGTTTACAGGTGACATTTTACATATCATCCTTAGTTCAGTTCAGTCACTCAGTCATATCCAACTCTTTGCGACCCCATGGACTGCAGCACGCCAGGCCTCTCTATCCATCACCAACTCCCAGAGCTTACTCAAACTCATGTCCATCGAGTCGGTGATACCATCCAACCATCTCATCCTCTGTCATCCCCTTCTCCTCCCGCCTTCAATCTTTCCCAGCATCAGGCTCTATTCAAATGTAAAATCTTTATCATCCTTACCATGGACATTATATCTAAAAATGGAGTAGCATCACAATTGCAATTCCTAAATACACAAAGGTACAACTAGGTTTTATGTGCAAATGAAACTACAACCCTGTTTCTGTAAAATGAGATGCTCTCTTTACTAAAAGTTAACCAAGTTTCTAATGCACACAGTGATCCAAATAACTTTCTTCAAAAGTGTAGGACTAAAAACAAAAACTGTTACCTCAACTATAAGTTATGGAAACACAACGCGCCACTGGATCAGTAAAGATTAGTGGAGTACCTAGATCAGAGTTTCACACCATTAAAAGCATAACGTGAATTAACTGTACAGTAATTTGCATGAACTGGTTTATGCTTTACCTGTTATTCTTTAATAGTACTGCCCCATAGAACTTTTTGATATAGATGCTCCACATCCGTGCTGTGCAATACCACAGTCAAGAGCTGCACAAGGTATGGGACACTTGAAATGTAGCTAGCAGGAATGAAGAACTGAATTTATTTTATTTAAAATTAATTTAAGTTGCCACATGTGGCTACTGGCTTTCATATTGGACAATGTGGTTCAACGATTTGAAATACAATGTATAAACTTGACTAAATGCTATAGTTTTTCAAAGTATCAAGTCTTGATGACCTTAACACCAACTAAAACCTTCCTGATATCAAATGATACAGACACAAGTTCAACCATCGGCCTCCACAGAAAAGTCACTAATGACATGACACTACTTAGATTCGAATTTTAAGGTACAATATTTGCTAAGAGACAATATTGAAAAATACATCTCAAGTTTTCCCCCAACCGTTTTTCAAAAGGGGATTTCACTTCTGAAAACAGTTTCCCAATGCATCCAACTACCTTCCCTTTAAATCTGCTCAATACCTTCTGTTCAGAAAAACAAATGGCAAAAAAACAAATTCTCAGGACGAATAAGCCTACAGAGGTGTATTTCACACGTTCATTTCCTTTTTCCTTCAGAGGAGATTTCAACTGTTTGCACTGCCTAGAGTCTTGCTACCCATCATTCAACGTTTTAAGGTAGACAAATCATTCCGATATAGTGGCGATTTCGTCCCTAGACACAAAAGTATCTCCTCCGCCAAAGAGTGTCACGATTCTTTCCCGCACTTCAGGTGTTCGTGAACCCGCTCTTCCTGAGTCAAGAAAAATAACCAAAATGGTGCACAAAACGTCAGAAGAAAACGAGTCTGGGAACTTGCACGGTGAATAACTTAGTCCTTCAGCGAAAAAAAAAAAAATTAACCTCCTTTGACCCGGAGAGGCGGCCTCCAACTTACCCGGCGACGCCAACAGGCGGACAAGGTCGTGACCCGCGGTCCCGGCCGCGGGCGGCGCCCGGCCCGGGCGGCGGGAAGCCACCTGTTAGGCCCGGGCCTCACTCACCTGGAGCAGCGAAGGCGCGGACCCGGCCGCGGGCGCCAGGCGCGAGCGCGGACCCGCC
>SJYV01019550.1:13396-32501 GCA_006410875.1 Neotragus pygmaeus
GAAGCCGGGCAGACGCCCGCCCCCGCACAAAGCCTGGGGAGGCTGCGGGGGCCGGGTGAGGGGCTGGAAAGGGCGTGAGGGGTGGGGGGCGCTCGGGCGCTGCCGCCTTCCCGGGCGCGGCGAGGGCACGGGGGCCAAGCCGACTCTCACGTCTGGGCTTCCTCAGGGTGCGCAAAACCCGAGGGAGCGGGCTGAGACGTGGGCCCCGGGAGGCGGCTGTCCCCCCTCGGGTGGCCGCGCGGGAAGGCAGAGGCCGGAGGGAAGGGGCCGAGCGAACTGGCCGAGTCTGACACGTCGAAGGAGAAGGAGCTCTCTTCTCTCCGACCCTCGGCCCTCCGCACCTGAGGAGGTTAGAAAAGGGGGGCGTCCGGGGATGGCTGCCCTCCCCCGGGGGGCGCAGCACCCGTGGGCGGGGGAGGGGACGACGGCGCCCGCCTTCTGGGCCGAACGGCAGCATCTCTGCAGCCAAACTGGCTGTGAACGCCCGAGTCTTTCTCTCTGCCCCACAGTTCCAACCGAAGCGAGGCGATGATCGTTCTCTCCCCCCAAAGCCTCCTGCCTGGCTTGCCTTTTTTTTTTTTTCCCGCCCTCTTTCTTCTTTCTCATCTGAAGGGTTTTGCCTCCCACTCGAGAGAAATCAATTAAAAAAAAGAAAAAAAAAAAAAAGATGTGCTGGATGCATCCTTGGATGGAGGAGGAGAGGAATGACTCCTTCACCCTGCTACACACGCCCCCACGCCACCCCACAGCTCTGAAACGGCTTTTCTTTCTTCGGCAGCCGCACTCTGTTGCCATTCCAGGCTTGTGTGGGAGAAGACTGCTGTGCGCCTGTGTCTGTCCGCCCGGGCGACTCCAGCCCTCGGTTAAAGAAAGGTGCAGATGGTTAGAACACAAATGTGTGACGTCAGGCTTGGTTTTAGAAAGTTCTCTGTTCCCTGCATCAATTGTGTCTCTTGGGACAGACTTATTTAGAGGATCGATTTTGGTCTAATGGCAAGCAGGAGAAAAGGGAACCTATGCCAAGAATGTCAGTGTCTTGTAGTTCTACTCTTATTACAAAAAAAGCTTCTTTTAGGAAATTATCAGAGTGCAAAACGAAAAGCACCGCTGATTGATAACCTGATCCTTCCAATATTCTTTGACATACCAAAGCTTCGATTCTATACAAAGTTTCTTATCTAATGACATTTCTCATCATAAATTATATTTCCCACTTAAAACGGAGTGATTTGCGCAACTGCAAGGTAACACTCATGATGAAACCAAACAGCTCTTGCTTTGCATCCTCAATACCCCTCTGCCCCTTCATCAACTCCTGCACATTAAATAGGGATACTGTTTGCCACCCAGTCTCTCCTTTCAGTTCAGTGAAGGTGAAGGAGTTAACACTGTGAAAACACTTGAGTTCTCCAAAACAGAGATGCTGTGGTAATATTCCTGGAGTACTTTTGATCACAAGTTGCCTTTATAAACAGTTACCCATGTGCTGTGTCCACTACAGAGTTCTTAGTCCAGGAATGTAAGAATTTACTCTCATTCATACACAAGCCTATTAAGCCCTCTGGATGTCTAGCCAGGAATTAATACGTCACCCTATCCTGGCAACCCACTCCCAATAACCTCTCTTCTAAGTTTAAGTTCCAGAATTGAAAAGCACAACAGGAACTTGATTAGGAACAAGGCAAAGATTCACTTTTGGGAAAACAAATGCCTTTGAGAATGTGAACAAATATCATGGGCCAAAGATGCATTTTAATAGATTTTAGGCTTGAGCTAGTGAAACTTTTTAGGGCTCTTCTGAAGTTTTCTAATTAATAATAGTTAAGGAAAGTATTTTATAAGTCACCATCCCCCCAAACCTTGCAAACAGAAGGCTCCAAACTCTCCTGATAGATAATGCTTAATATCCAGGTCAGATCTAACCCTCCACCCTACCACTACTACTACTACTAAGCTGCTTCAGTCGTGTCTGACTCTGTGTGACCCCATAGATGGCAGCCCACCAGGCTCTGCCGCCCCTGGGATTCTCCACCCTAACCAATATTTAATTTGTGTCTTAATTTCACCATTTGTAAAAACTAAGCATAACATTATCTGGCCTACACATCTCATACAAACATAAGATAATGATATGAAAGGCTGTAGGAACTCTGCAGAACCATTCAAATATAATATTATTGTAGCAACTACATTTCCATTATCAGGACAGAGGGTAACAGTCATTCTGAAAAATAGGAATAAGAAATCTATGTAATTTAGCAATGGAGTTAAATAAGGGTTATATTCAAATTCTGACAATAATTTTTATATCTTTATTATAAGGTTATTCCAGCCTATATATATATATATATAATATTTGAATATTCAATCTATAGTATTGAAAAGTCTTCTGTAATCAAAGCTGATGAGGCCAAGAGCTAGAATGGTGTCAGTAACCTCTCTCCAGCTCTTGTCACCCCATCCTTTTCTAACTGTCACTTTGATTTTCCTTTACTGCAGCCAGCCTCTGAACTCACATCTTAAGTACTCTGCTGTTTCCTTTTCAAAAGGAAACCTCAAATTTTAAAAGTATCAAGAAATAACTAATAAGTTAGGCTAGACTCCTGTGCCTATGCTTCAGCCAATTACTACAACAAGCAGGATCTGAGAATTGATGATAGCTTCCATACAGTTGTTCAGTTGCTCAGTTGTGACCAACTGTTTGCAACCCCATGGACTGCAGCACATTCAGGCTTCCCTGTCCTTCACCGTCTCCCAGAGTTTGCTCGAATTCACGTTCATTGAGTTGGTAATGCCACCCAACCATCTCATCCTCTGTCATGCCCTGCTCCTCTTGCCTCCAATCTTCCCAGCATAAGGACCTTTTCCAGTGAACTGGCTCTTCCTGTCAGGTGGCCAAAGTATTGGAGCTTCAGCTTCAGCATCAATCCTTCCAATAAATATTCAGGACTGATTTCCTTTAGGATCAACTGGTTGGATCTCCTTGCAGTCCAAGGGACTCTCAAGAGTTTTCTCTAACACCACAGTTCAACGCATCATTTCTCTGGTGCTCAGCCTTGTTTATGGTCCAACTTTCACATCCATACATGACTAGTAGAAAAACCACATCTTTGACTGTATGGACCTTTGTTGGCAAAATAACTTCTATGNTTTCTCCAACACCACAGTTCAACGCATCATTTCTTTGGTGCTCAGCCTTGTTTATGGTCCAACTTTCACATCCATACATGACTAGTAGAAAAACCACATCTTTGACTGTATGGACCTTTGTTGGCAAAATAACTTCTATGTTTTCCGATATGGTGTCTAGATTTGTCATAGCTTTTCTTCCAAGAAGCAAGTGTCTCCTAATTTCATGGCTGCAGTCATGGTTTGGAGCCCAAGAAAATCAAGTCTGTCACTGTTTCCAATGTTTCCCCATCTATTTGCCATGAAGTGATGGGACCCGATGCCATGATTTTAGGTTTTTGAATGCTGAGTTTTAAGCCAGCTTTTTCACTTTCCTCTTTCACCTTCATCTAGAGGCTCTTTAGTTCCTCTTTGCTTTCTGTGGTATTATCTGCATATGTGAGGTTATTGATATTTTTCGAGGAAATCTTGATTCCAGTTTGTGTTTCATCCAGCCTGGCGTTTCGCATGATGTACTCTGCATACACGTTAAATAAACAAGGTAACAATATACAGCCTTGATGGACTCCTTTCCCAATTTGGAACCAGTCCGTTGTTCATGTCCAATTCTAACTGTTGCTTCTTGACCTGCATGCAGATTTTGCAGGAGACATGTAAGATAGTCTGGTATTCCCATCTCTTTAATGATTTCCCACAATTTGTTGTGATCCACACAGTGAAAGGATTTGGCGTAGTCAATGAAGTAGAGGTAGCTGTCTTTCTGGAACTCTCTTGCTTTTTTGATGATCCAGTGGATGTTGGCAATTTGATCTCTGGTTCCTCTGCCTTTTCTAAATCCAGCTTGTACATCTGAAAGTTCACAGTTCATGTACTGTTGAAGCCTGGCTTGGAGAATCTTGAGCATTACTTTACTAGCATGTGAGATGAGTGCAATTGTGCGATAGTTTGAACATTCTTTGGCATTGCCTTTCTTTGGGATTGGAATGAAAACTGACCTTTTCCAGTCCTGTGGCCACTGCTGAGTTTTCCAAATTTGCTGGCATATTGAGTGCAGCACTTTCACAACCTCATCTTTTAGGATTTGAAACAGCTCAACTGGAATTCCATCACCTCTACTAGCTTTGTTCGTAGTGATGCCTCCTAAGGCCCACTTGACCTCACATTCCAAGATGTCTGGCTCTAGGTGAGTGATCACACTATCATGGTTATCTGGCTCACTAAGATCTTTGTATAGTTCTTTTGTGTATTCTTGCCATGTTTTCTTAGTATCTTCTGCTTCTTTTAGGTCCATAGTGTTTCTGTCCTTTATTGTGCCCATCTTTGCATGAAATATTTCCTTGTACCTCTAATTTTCTTGAAGAGATCTCTAGTCTTTCCCATTCCATTGTTTTCCTCTACTTCTTTGCATTGATCGCTGAGGAAGGCTTTCTTATCTCTCCTTGCTATTCTTTGGAACTCTGCATTCAGATGGGTATATCTTACCTTTTCTCCTTTGCCTTTAGGTTCTTTTCTTTTCTCAGCTATTTGTGAGGCCTCCTCAGACAGCCAGTTTGCCTTTTTGCATTTCTTTTTCTTGGTGATGCTCTTGATCACTGCCTCATTTACAATGCTACAAACCTCTGCCCATNACCTTTTCTCCTTTGCCTTTAGGTTCTTTTCTTTTCTCAGCTATTTGTGAGGCCTCCTCAGACAGCCAGTTTGCCTTTTTGCATTTCTTTTTCTTGGTCATGCTCTTGATCACTGCCTCATTTACAATGCTACAAACCTCTGCCCATAGTTCTTTAGACATTCTGTCTATCAGATCTAATCCCTTGAATCTGTTTGTCTCTTCCACTGAATAATCATAAAGGATTTGATAGGTCATACCTGAAAGGCCTTGTGGTTTTCCCTACTTTCTTAAATTTAAGTCTGAATTTGGGAATAAGGAGTTCATGATCTGTGCCACAGCCAGCTCCTAGTCTTGTTTTTGTTGACTGTATAGAGCTTCTCCATCTTTGGCTGCAAAGAATATAATCAATNATGGCAAAGATACAATGTGTAAAAAACAGACACAAGAGAATGTAAAGATGTGTATAAGAGACAGTCTTTAGACATTCTGTCTATCAGATCTAATCCCTTGAATCTGTTTGTCTCTTCCACTGAATAATCATAAAGGATTTGATAGGTCATACCTGAAAGGCCTTGTGGTTTTCCCTACTTTCTTAAATTTAAGTCTGAATTTGGGAATAAGGAGTTCATGATCTGTGCCACAGCCAGCTCCTAGTCTTGTTTTTGTTGACTGTATAGAGCTTCTCCATCTTTGGCTGCAAAGAATATAATCAATCTGATTTCAGTATTGACCATCCAGTGACCATGTGTAGAGCTGTCTCTTTTGTTCTTTGAAGAGGGTGTTTGCTATGACCAGTGCATTCTCTTGGCAAAACTCTGTTAGCCTGTGCTGTGCTTCATTTTGTACTCCAAGGCCAAACTTGCCTGTTACTCCAGGTATCTCTTGACTTCCTACTTTTGCATTCCAATACCCTATGATGAAAAGGATATCTTTTTTGAGTGTTAGCTCTAGAAGGTATTGTAGGTCTTCATAGAACTGTTCAACTTCAGCTTCTTCAGCATTACTGGTTGGGGTGTAGACTTGGATTGCTGTAATATTGAATGGTTTGCCTTGGAAACAAACAGATCATTCTGTCATTTTTGAGATTGCACCCAAGTACTGCATTTCAGACTCCTTTGTTGACTGTGAGGGCTTATCCATTTCTTCTAAGGGATTCTTGCCCACAGTAGTAGATATAATGGTCGTCTGAATTAAATTCACCCATTCCTGTCCATTTTTGTTCACTGATTCCTAATATGTCAATGGTCACTCTTGGTCACCTATTTGGCTACTACCAATTTGCCTTGATTCATGGACCTAACATTTTGGGTTCATATGCTGTATTGTTCTTCACAGCATCGGACTTTACTTCCGTCACCAGTCACATCCACAACTGGGTGTTGTTTCTGCTTTGACTTAGCCTCTTCATTCCTTCTGGAGTTATTTCTCCACTCTTCTGCAGTAGCACTTTGGGCACCTACCGGCTTAAGGATTTTATCTTTCAGTGTCATATCTTTTTGAGTTTTCATATTGTTTTATGGGATTCTAAAGGCAAGAATACTGAAGTGGTTTGCCAATCCCTTCTCCAGTGGATCACATCCAGAATTCATGTCTAAAATGATGAAGGAAAGATATCATGTAGATGTGACCACCTGGGTAATGACTGTGAACTAGGCAACAACACTCAGGTTACTTGCTGTGCTACAGTGTGGTGGATATTTACCAGTACTTTACATGGGTTATGTCCTTTAAATTTTTCAGTAACCTTTTAGGGTTGGGAAACCAGGGCCCAAAGATAGGTGTGCCCTTAGTAGGGCCTGAATATACAACGACCTGGAAAGCCAAAAGCTTCCTAGTTTATGTTGTAGGAGATAGACAACTACTGATAACTTTTGAGCAGATAATCCTTATATTATAAAATGATTTTTATGATGAACCTGAAATATATGGAAAATGCATAAAAGAAGCAAAGGTATGTTTAGGGACTGAGAACATAGAATTGGAAGATCTCATATACATATGAAAGCGTTTCTGGAGATGAAGAAATACAGTATGAAGGAGAAGCAAGTCTCCATAGGAATAATATGTGAGAATTTGTCAGACTTAATGAGAAATGAGTTATCAGATCAAAGGAAGATGCTTAGGCTCAAGTGGCATAATTTTTTTTAAATTGAGACACATACATAATAGTGAAATTAGAGAATACCAAAGATTTGGTCTTTCTTGCCAGGTAAGAAATGTTCAAAGATAACACTGAAAAAGTGAACTTATTTAAAAGGAATGACAGCCATCCCGTTAGCAAATTTATTAGTAACAGTTGGCTACAGAAGACATTGAAAATATCTGCAGTGTATTGAGAGTCCATAACTGAGAAGCTAGAACTCTATTCCTAGCTAAACCATCTTTCTTAAGAGAAAGAACAAAATAACACATTTTTAAAATTTAGGACTTACAGATGGTCATTGAAAAAAATACAAAATAAACATTGTAAAAACATAAAAAATACAAAAGAAACATTTTCCAACATGAAAAAAGCTGAACCCCAAAGGAATAAGTAAATGAGTGGGAGAAAGAAGAATAAACAAATAAATCAGTGGATACCTTGGTTAATCCAAATCAGCAGTATTTTTAAAAAAGACTAGTATTTGGGAATTTTAAAACCCTGTGAAATTAAGTTATTAGCTCTTCAAAATGTGGTGAAAAAAGTCTCACTATGCGACTGTCTGACTCTTTGTGATCCCATGTACTGTAACCAGCCTGGCTCCTTTGTCCATGGAATTCTCCAAGCAAGAATACTGGAGTGGGTTGCCATTCCCTTCTCCAGGAGATCTGCCCAACCCAGGGATCAAACCTAGGTCTCCTGTGTTGCAAGCAGATTCTTTCCCAACTGAACCACTAGGGAAGCCAAAATGTGATAGATGATGGCAGAAAGGACTTCTGAGTTAAACATGACTTTTTAAAATTCAGAATGAGTGAGATAGTTCTAAATTTTAGACTTTGACAAGCTACTACATTAGTAAAAGTTTTTTTTGTTTCAAACAATAAAATCCAAGCAAGAATTTCTTAAATTGACCTTCTGCAGCTCCCAGACTCACTGGGAGAGCTGAAAAAAACAAGCTTGGGCTGAGCTTCTAGAAAAAGTGCTCTAAACATGTGACAGAGCTGGTATGATAAAGATACTGCTGCTGTTCCCAACAAGCACCAAATGCTAGGAGCTCAACCTCTCTTTATCTGCTCCCATCATCAGCATCAATACCAGTTCTGTGTCAGAAACTTAGTCTTGCAGTCACGGCCACCTCCACAAACTGGATGTTAGCCTCTTCCTACACAAGGACAGTGGGAGCCACATGCAGAGCTCATATCCTAACACCGTCACATTTCCACTGTGCTTCTGGTTAGCAGGGCCAGTGGTATAGGCCTACATCCTAGCTGCAAGGGACGCAGGGAACTGGAGTTCTCAATTCTATAGTGGGGAATAGGTATTTATACCCAGGGAATCATCCCAAATATAAAAGGCTTTTTAAAAGGTTATGGCAGCCTTGAATATGACAGGATCTACTAGAGATATACTTACTAAACCCAGAAGGAGATTCACCAAAATAAGAGAAATAGAATGTGTACCTTCTAAACCTATAGAGAGAGAAAAATAAAATGACCTAGAGAAAAGTCCAGGTTAGACAAGAAGGAAAAAAAAGCAAACTAAAGTTATGATAAATAGGAAACTCCAATTAGATTGTAGAAAGAAGTCCAAATATATTCAGTTCAGTTCAGCTCATTTCAGTCACTCAGTCGTGTCCGACTCTGCAACCCCATGAATTGCAGCAGGCCAGGCCTCCCTGTCCATCACCAACTCCTGGAGTTCACCCAAACTCGTGTCCATTGAGTCGGTGATATTCTTAATCACAAAAAATATATATGGTTTAGACCTGTCTTTTAAAAAGTAACAATACCAAAAAGAAAAAGTTGCTCAGTTGTGTCCAACTCTTTGCGACCCCATGGACTTATAACTCACCAGGCTCCTCTGTCCATGGGATTTTCCAGACAGGAATACTGAAGTGGATTGCCATTCCCTTCTCCAGGGGATCTTCCTGACCCAGGGATCAAACCCAGGTCTTCTGCATTGCAGGCAGTTTCTTTACCATCTGTGCCAGTTGGATCCCCAAAAGCAACAACCACACAACAAATCATTCAGACTGGATTTTTAAAGAAACCCAACTATATGCTGTTTGCAAGATACATGGTTAGAACACAGAAGAAGTTTGAGGAAAGGTGATTAAAGAAAACTATATACCAAGAAAATACCAAAAAATTGTTCCTCTAATAACATTAATACCAGATGTAATTTAAGCAAGAAGGATTAATTGAGATAAAGAGGTGATTTGTAGGAATCATAAAAGGAACTATCCCCCATGATATATTCATAAACTTGCATGCACTTAACCACATAAAGCAAAATTTAATGGTACTCCATAGAGAAATTGGCAGATGTACCATTTAAAAACTAATAGACAAGCAGACAAAACATTAAAATATCATTAAATCAATAAGCTTCATACCATGTGAGATACCATAATCTACAGGAAAAAAATAGTTCATGATACTTCTCTAAGACACTAAATACAGCCATTTTACATGTAGACTTTACCAAGGAAAGGATTTATACAGGAAAAAATGCGTTTTGTTTGTTATGTTTCACAAAGAAAGAAACTGAGAACCGAGTGTAACCAAGACTGGTGATGACCAAGTGCTGGTCAGTCATCTCGTCTTCCAAACCAACCCTAGACCTGTCCAGTTCTTTGACAAGAGCAATTATTTCAGCAACAGGGCCCTTGGAACCATTTCATTGAGTCAGAAGCTCTTCTGAGGGGGTCTCTGCTTAACTGCTTTAATTATTTCTCTGCTGGTAATTGCTCCGCTGTGGTTGAAATACATGGAAAATGCATATAATAGACTGCCTGAGGTAAAAATATACAGTTGTATACAGAGTTTGATATAAACTCTTAAAAACCAAGCAAGCAAATATCTGAACAACAACAAAAATTGTTTTAACTCTCAAAGGAAATATTTGTTGTTTAGTCACTTAGTCATATCTGACTTTGTGTGACCCCATGAACTGTAGCCCACCAGCCTCTTCTGTCCATTGGATTTCCCCAGGCAAGAATACTGGAGTGTGTTGCCATTTCTTCTCCAGGGGATCTTCCCGACCCAGGGATCAAGTCTGCATTTCCTGCATTGTCAGGGGGTTTCTTTACCACTGAGCCACCAGGGAAGACCATACAAGAAAATAGACTGCAACATTAAAGTTTTGAGTGAAAGAAATATGAATCCTTTTTTCTATTTTTCTGTATTGTGCATATTTTATTTGGTGAGAATTGTTTGAGTAGTTTACAGATGTATTGGCGCTTCATGATTTCATTACTTCATTGGAATAAAAAAGGCATGAGATGTAGAAAATGGCAAAAAGGAAGTGTGACTGTATCAATAAGCACATTAAATGTGATTGGACTGAACACCCTACTGAAAAGGCAGATTTTATCAGGCTGAATAAAATACCAAGATCTGACTCTGTGTCACAGGTCAGCAAGAGACACACTGAAATTCAAGGATATAAGCAGATATAAAGTAAAGAATGGCAAAGATACAATGTGTAAAAAACAGACACAAGAGAATGTAAATGGGTACAACCACTACAAAAAACAGTAAGGAGGTTCCTTAGAAAACTAAAGATAGAATTACAGTATGATCAGCAATCCCACTCCTGGGTGTATATCCAGACAAAATATTCAGAAAGATACATGCACCCCTTTGTTCATAGAAGCACTATTCACAACAGCCAAGACATGGAAGCACTCTAAATGTCCATCGACAGATGAATGAATAAAGAAGATGTGGTGCGTATATACAATGGAATACTACTCAGCCATAAAAAAAGAATGAGTAATACCATCTGCAATAACATGGAGACTATCATACCAAGTGAAATAAGTCAGAAAGAGACAATACCATGTGATATCACTTATATGTGGAAACTCATATATAACCACAAATGAACCTATTTACAAAACAAAAGCAGACTCATAGACATGGAAAACAGATTTATGGTTGCTAGGAGGAGAGTTGTGGAGGATGGCTGGAGTGGGAGGTTGAGTTTAGCTATGTAAGCTATTATTTATGGAATGGATAACAATATGGTCTTACTGAAGACATTTTGATAAAAGGTTGAAATATCTAGAAGATGTAACATCTAAGAACCAACTCCCAACATGTATAAAACAAAACCCAGCAGAAATGAAAGGAGAAATAGACAATAACAGAAATTTCAACAACTTACTTTAAATAATTGATAGTACAACATTAGAATTTTAACGACACTGTCAATCAACTTTCATTAACTAGTATTTATAGAACACTCAATAATTGCAACATACACATTTTTTTTTCAAGTGCACATGGAACACTTTCTAGGATAGACCATATACTGGAGTCCAAAATAAGTTCCAATAAAGTAAACAATATTGAATTTATACAAAGTACATCCTTTGATCACAATGAAATTAGAGATCCATAACAAATAAATCTGAGAAAATACCACAAATTTGGAAGCAACACCCTGCTAGATAACCAATGAGTTAAAGAAGAAATTGTAAGGGAAATTGAATAAGTTGGACTGAATGAAAAAAAAAACAACATATCAAAAGTTATGAGATGGATCTATAACAGTCCTTAGAGTGAACTATATAGCTTTTCTTACATCAGAAAAGAAAAAAGGTCTTAAATAAAAAATCTAAGCTTCCCCCTAAAAAAACTAGAAAACAGTGAGCAAAAGAGACCCAAAGCAAGGAGTGGAATGATAAGTGTTATGAAAGAAAAACAATAGACAAAAAAATTTTAACTTGGTTCTCAGAAAAGATAAACAAAATTGGCAAATCCTAACTAGACTGACTAAGGAAACAAGACAAAAGGCACTAATTATCAACATCAGAAATAAACAAAGGGTATTGCTAGCCACCCTACAGAAATTAAAAGTATCCTAAGGGCGTATTATCTGGAGAACAAAATGGCAACTCATTCTTATATTCTTGCCTGGGAAATCCCATGGACAGAAGAGCCTGGAGAGCTACAGTCCATGGGGTCACAAAAGAGTCAGACGTGACTGAGCAATTAAACAAGGGAATATTATTGACAATTTGACGCCAACAAATTAAAAAACTCAGATTAAGTGAACAAATTTCTAGAAGTACACAAAACCAACTCAGGAAGAAATAGAATATTTGATTAAATCTACAAGTAAAGAATTTTAATTGTTTTTGAATGTGGTACTGGAGAAGACTTTTGAAGTCCCTTGGATGGCAAGGAGATCAAACCAGTCAATCCTAAAGGAAACTGGACCTGATTATTCTTTGGAAGGGCTGATGCTGAAGCTCCAATACTTTGCCCACCTGATGGGAAGAGCCGACTCACTGGAAAAGACCCTGTGCTGGGAAAGATTGAGGCAGGAGGAGAAGTGGGCAACAGAGGATGAGATGGTTGGATGGCATCACCAACTCAGTGGACATTGGTTTAAGCGGACTTTGAGAGATAGTGAAGGGTAAGGAGGACTGGCGTGCTGCAGTCCTTGGGGTCACAGAATCAGACAAGACTAAGCAACTGAGCAAAAACAACAACTTAGTGATTTAAAATCTCACAAACAGAATCTCCCCCAGATGGCTTTACCAATGAATTCTATCAAATGTTTAAAGAAGGAATAGTACTAGCCTTTCAGAAACTGTTTCAGAAGACAAAAAAGAGAACACTTTCCAATTTATGGGGCCAGTGTTACCCCCAATACCATAGCCAGACAAAGACCTCACAAGAAGAAAAAAACAAAGCTACAGAACAATTCTTCATGGACAAATATTTAAAAATTCTTAGCAAAATAGCAAGTTCAACATTAAAATATATATATATAATACATAAAATTATATATATAATATATAATTATATATATGGTTTCCCTGATGGCTCAGTGGGTAAAGAATCCACCTGCAATTCAGGAGACACAGGAGATGCAGGTTTGATCCCTGAGTGAGGAAGATCCCCTGGAGGAGGAAATGGCAACCCACTCCAGTATTCTTGCCTGGAAAATCCCATGGACAGGGAAGCCTGGTGGGCTACATTCCAAAGGGTTCCAAACAGTCAGACATGACTGAGCAACTAAGCACAGTATATATGTATATATGTTGTTCATTCACCCAGTTGTGTCCAACTCTTAGCAACCCAGTGGACCATGAACCACCCAAGACGGACAGGTCATGGTGGAGAGTTCTGACAAAATGTGGTCCACTGGAGAAGGGAATGGAAAACCACTTCAGTATTCTTGTGTTGAGAACCCCATGAACAATATGAAAAGGCAAAAATATATGACAGTGAAAGATAAACTCCCTATGCTGGTAGGTGCCCAATATGCTACTGCAAAAAAGGGGAGAAAGCTCCAGAAGGAATGAAGAGGCTAAGCCAAAGCAGAAACATTGCCCAGTTGTGGATGTGACTGGTGATGGAAGTAAAGTCCAATCTTGTAAAGAACAATATTGCATATGAACCCAGAATGTTAGGTCCATGAATCAAGGCAAATTGGATGTGGTCAAATAGGAGATGGCAAGAGTGAACATTGATGTTTTAGGAATTAGTGAACAAAAATGGACAGGAATGGGAATTCACCCATTATATCTACTACTGTGGGCAAGAATCCCTTAGAAGAAATGGAGTAGTCCTAATAGTCAACAAAAGATTCCAAAATGTAGTACTTGGGTGCAGTCTCAAAAATGACAGAATGAACTGTTTGTTTCCAAGGCAAACCATTCAATATTACAGCAATCCAAGTCTACACCCCAACCAGTAATGCTGAAGTTGAACAGTTCTATGAAGACCTACAATACCTTCTAGAACACGCACTCAAAAAAGATGTCCTTTTCATCATAGGGGACTGGAATGCAAAAGCAGGAAGTTAAGAAATACCAGGGGCAACAGGCAAATTTGGCCTTGGAGTACAAAATTAAGCAGGGCACAAGCCCACATAGTTTCGCCAAGAGAGCGCACTGGTCAGAGCAAACCCCCTCTTCCAACATCACAGGAGATGACTCTACACATGGACTCACCAGATGGCAACACCGAACCTCAGATCGATTATATTCTTTGCAGCCAAAGATGGAGAAGCTCTATACGGTCAGCAAAAACAAGACCGGGAGCTGGCTGTGGCTCAGATCATGAACTCCTTGCTGCCAAATTCAGACTTAAGTTTAAGAAAGTAGGGAAAACCACAAGGCCTTTCAGGTATGACCTAAATCAAATCCCTTATGATTATTCAGTGGAAGGAAAAAAACAGATTCAAGGGATTAGATCTGATAGACAGAGTGCCTGAAGAACTACAGCCAGCAGTTCATGACATTATACAGGAGGCAGTGATCAAGACCATTCCCAAGAAAAATAAATGCAAAAAAGCAAGATGGTTGTCTGATGAGGCCTTACAAATAGCTGAGAAAAGAAGAGAAGCAAAAGGCAAAGGAGGAAAGGAAAGCTATACCCACTTGAATGCAGAGTTCCAAAGAATATCTCCAAAGAGAGATAAGAAAGCCTTCCTCAGTGATCAGTGCAAAGAAATAAAGAAAAACAATAGAATGGGAAAGACTAGAGATCTCTTCAAGAAAATTAGAGATACAAGGAAATATTTCATGCAAAGATGGACACAATAAAGGATAGAAACGCTATGGATGTAACAGAAACAGGTATTTCCCAACATCAGGGACTTTTCCAATGAGTCATCTGTTCGCATCAGATGACCAAAATACTGAGCTTCTGCTTCAGCATCAGTCCTTCCAGTGAATATTCAGGGTTGATCTCCCTTAAGATTGACTGGTTTGATCTCCTTGCTGTCCAAGGGACTTTTAGGAGTCTTCTCCAGCACCACAGTTCAAAGGCATCAATTCTTTGGCGTTCTACCTTCTTTACTGCCCAGCTCTCACATCCATACATGACCACTGGGAAGACCATAGCCTTGACTATACAGACCTTTGTCAGCAGAGTAATCTCTCTGCTTTTCAACACACTGTCTGGGTTTGTTGTTGCTTTCCTGCCGAGAAGCAATCATCTTCTGGTGTCGTGGCTGCAGTCACTGTTTGCAGTGATTTCGAAGCCCAAGAAGGGTAAATCTGTCACCGCTTCCACCTTTTTCCCTTCTATTTGCCATGTAGTAATGGGGCTGAATGCCACGATCTTAGTTTTTTAATATTTAGTCTTAAGCTGGCTCTTTCATTTTCCTCCTCAACCCTCATCAATAGCATCTTCAGATCCTTTCTGCTTTTTGCCATTAGAGTGGTATCATCTACATATCTGAGGTTATTGATGTTTCTCCCACCGATCTTGATTCCAGCTTGTAGCTCATCCAGTCTGGCGTTCCTCAAGATGTGCTCAGCATATAGGTTAAACAAACAGGGTGACAGCAGACAGCCCTGCCATACCTCTTTCTTGATCTCGAACCGATCAATTGTTCCATACAGGATTCTAACTGTTGCTTCTGGACCCGCATACAGGTTTCTCAGGAGACAGGTGAGATGGTCTGGTAGTCCGATCTCTCTAAGAGCTTTCCACAGTTTGTCATGATCTCACTCAAAGGTTTTAGTGTAGTCGATGAAACAGAAGTAGATGTCTTTCTGAGAGTCCCTTAACTTTCTTATCATCTAGCAAATGTTGGCAATTTGCTCTCTAGTGCCTCTTACTTTTCTGAACCCAACTTGGACATCTGGAAGTTCCTGATTGGCATAATGCGGAAGCCTAGCATGCAAGATTTTAAGCACGACCTTACTAGCATGGGAGATGAGTGCAACTGTCCGATGGTTAGCACATTCTTTGGTACTACCCTTCTTGGGAATTGGGATGAGGATTGACCTTTTCCAGTCCTGTGGCCACTGCTGGTTCTTCCAGATTTGCTGACATAATGAATGCAAAACCTTGATGGCATCATCCTTTAAGGATTTGAATAGTTCTGCTAGAATTTCATCGCATCCACTATCTTTATTAACAACAGTGCTTTCTAAGGCCCACTTGACTTCTCACTCCAGAATATTTGGCTCTGGGTGACTAACCACACCATTCGTGTAATCCAGTTCATTACAATCTTTTTTATCCAGTTCTTCCTTGTATTCTTTCCATCTCTTCTTGATCTCTTCAGCATCTACTAGGTCTCTACCACATTTATCCTTTATTGTGCCCATCTTTGGACAGAATGCTCCCTTGACGTTTCCACTTTTCCTGAAGAGCTCTCTGGTCTTTCCCCCTTTGTTGTTTTCTTCTAATATTAAACACTGTTCATTGAAGAAGGCCTTCTTGTTTCTTCTAGCTATTCTTTGAAACTCTGCGTTTAATTGGATTCCTGCTCTCCCTTGCTTTTCGCTTCTCTTTGTTCTTCCACTATTCGTAAAACCTCCTCAGATAACCACTTTGCCTTCTTGCTTTTCTTTTTCTTTGGTATGGTTTTGTTCACCACCTCCTGTACCGTATTACAGGCATCTGTCCATAGTTCTTCAGGCACACTGTTATCTAGATCTAGTCCCTTGAATCTATTCATTACCTCTACTGTGAATTCATATGGGATTTGATTGATGAAGTCATACCTGGCTAGTTCAAGCCTGAATTTTGCTATAAGCAGCTGATGATCTGGGCCACAGTCAGCTCCAGGTCTTGTTTTTGCTGAACGTATACAAATTCTCCATCTTCAGCTACAGAGAATATAATCGATTTGATTTTGGTATTGACCATTTGGTGATGTCCATGTGTAAAATTGTCTTTTGTGTTGTTGAAAATAGTATTTGCTATGACTAGTGCATTCTCTTGGCAGAATTCAGTTATCCTTTGCCTTGCTTCATTTTGTTATCCAAGGCCAGACTTGCCTGTTACTCCAGAGATATCTTGATTTCCTACTTTTGCATTCCAATCTCAGATGATGAATAGAACATCCCTTTTGGTGTTAGTTCTAGGAGGTCTTCTAGGTCTTCCTAGAATTGATCGAGTTCAGTTTCTTTGGCATCGGTGGCAGGATCCTAGACTCGGATTACTGTAATGTCAAATGGCTTGCCTTGGAAATGAACCAAGATCATTCTGTACTTTTTGAGGTTGTACCCAAGTCCTGTATTTCGACTGTTGGTCATGAGGGCTACTCTGTTTCTTCTAAGATATTTTTGCCTGCAGTAGTAGATGTAATGGTCCTCTGAGTTAAATTTACCCATTCCCATTCATTTCCGTTTGCTGATTCCTATGATGTCAGTGTTTATTCTTACATGAACTTTCCTCTGCTCTTCCCCAGTAGCACACTGGACACCTTCAGGCCTGAGGGACTTGGCTCTCAGCGTCTTGTCTTTTTGATCTCTTATACAGTTCACAGTGTTCTCACGCAAGTACACTGGGATGGTTTGCCATTCCCTCCTCCAATGGATCACGTTTTGTCAGAACTCTCTGCTATGACCCATCCATCTTGGGTAGCTTTGCAGGGCATGGCTCATACCTTCATTCATAAGCCCCTTCACCACGACAAGGGAGTGGTCCATGAAGGGGATATATATGGATATATATACTGTGGTCAAGTTGGGTTTATTTCAGGAATACAAGGTTAGTTTAACATCTGGAAATATCAAATTACCAAATAGTTTAATATCTGAAAATATCAAATTATTTTGATAATATCAAAAAGAGTTCAACATTAACATGAAAATATACTTTACACACGCATACACACACACACACCCCGCCATGAGTCAGTTGGACTTATTTCAAGAATGCAGTTAGTTTAACATCTGAAAATCAATTAGTGTAATATACTGTATTAATAGAATACAGGACAAAAATCACATGCACATGCATTGCAAGTAAGGAAATGTGAACTCAGTGAACCTGAATCTTTTATGTGGGACAATAAACATGCCTGTGAGCTTTCTTGATGGGTCTAAAAGAATCTGCTTGCAGTGCAGGAGACCCAGGTTCTATCCCTGTATCAAGAAGATCCTCTGGAGGAGGCCACGGCAACTCACTCCAGTATTTCTTCCTGGAGGATCCCATGGACAGAGGACCCTGACAGACTACTGTCCATGAGGCCTGAAAGAGTAGGTCATGACTGAAGTGACTGAGCATGCATGCACAAACATGCCTGTCCTTTGCTCCAGAGAGGGACATTACCTTCCTTACAGTGCTCACTAAGCTTCCCTGATGTTGGTTCCTAAGGAAGATACTGTTCCTGTCCCCAAAGCTGTCCACTCTACAAAACATGCTTAATAAGATAGCCTGAAACAAAAGCAATGTGAGACACATGGAGAATCGGCTAAACAGAAAATGTAGCCATAATTAAGAGCACAGATACTTCACCCGTCTTACAGTGTGGAGGGTGGGAGAGTAGAGAAGATGAGATAAGTGGACAAGATGCTGTTAGCTCTTGTTTTCGTTTTTTTGTTTCCTTCGCAGTGTCTCAGTAGATGAGAGTTTCAGATAAGAGGGAACACTGGGCATAGTCTGGAAGACTGAGAGGGCAGACGAAGGAAGCAGAGTAACTAGGCCCTGCCCAGGGCCCTCCTGCAATTGATGACCATAAGTTTAACTAAAGTCACAGTTACGACAGTTTTAACCGGGTTTGTTCCGCTTCTTGGGTGTAAGGACAAAGTAGGCAGAGGACTGGCTTTAACCAGGATTGTAGTTTTTCTGGGCAAGCTTGACAAACAAAAAGTAGATGCACCCAGACAAGAGAAGACAGTGGCGGCCCAGCGAGTGGAGGCTGGATGAAGAAGAGAGTGGGAAGAGGAAGGACAGTGAGAAATGAATGGGGCTAAAGGGCCAGAGCAGCCGGTGCGGGGGGACGGTGGCCAGAGTGCAGGTACTGCAGTACGTGAACTAGGAGACAGGAGGCGGCGGTCAAGTCATGAAGTGCTTAACGTCGAGGCTCAGAGCTATGCAAACATGGGCACGGGGAGCTCGGGGGGAGTAAACGATCACTGGAGGAGAGGTGTTCAGAAAACTGAGTGGCCGGAGTGTCGGATGGGTCATTGATGAGCTTGTCGGGGTCGCCAAGAAAAGCTGGAGTCAGGTGGAGAGAGAGACAGGCAGGTGCTAAACTGTTCAGGGAATGACGGGGGAGGGTAACCGGAAAGCTACGAAGGATTACGACAGGGAGGGTGTGGCAGCTGCTCTGGACTGGGGGCAGGCTATTCCTCCATTTAATAAGTATTTCTTTATATACAACTAACTAGCATTGTGGGGGAGACTAATTATTATCACTGTTCTCAAGAACTGTATGAACTAACATGAAGATGATGCGTGCACCTGTAAGAAGCTAAACAACAGGGCAAGCATTGCAGTCTGTGGAAGCGGAAAGAA